>JAJGRW010000721.1:130578-162165 GCA_025461045.1 Carex parvula
CCCTTATAATGAGGATCCTTTATTCTATTTCAAGAATTATAATACCACATTAAGGATTGTATTACATCGTAGTGACTACATTTGTCTAACAACAAGTAGAATTAAATGGGTCAAATTGTACCTTTTGAGATTGGAAAAGTGTGGGGTTGAAGAAAATGCATGCAGTGATGTGTAACCGTTGCAGTGCCCCCAAATTGGTGCTCTGGCCATATAAAGGTGATCATGACCCAAGTAAAAAATGAACATGGACCAATTTGTCAATGTGATCTATTATTGGCAAATACCTCATTTCATATTAAATGGACAGGTTAACACTTGCTGAAGTGCCATTCATGGATAATTGTGGCTAGAAATAGGCACTAATAATGTACCTTTTATTATTTGTCTGTACATGTGTCTGGTTTTAGTTGAGTCTATATGCACCTAGACCATACTAGGGTAAGGGGAGGTCGGTTTGAGAATCTTGTTATTTTAGACTTCAGTATTCAAAAGGTTTGCTAAAGGTCACAGTGCATTGGTTGCACAAAAGTCTCTTCTCTTTTACTTCACTTTTGTAGTTTTGTACTTTTGCGTAAAATCATAAGTTGATAACTCTCTCTCTCTTTTTTCTTATTCTCTTGTCAGTTTTACCTTTTTGTTTAAGAGAATTGCACAGGAATGAAAGCTGCTCACTCTCTCTCCCTTTCGTATAAAATCTGGTTTCAGACTTTCAGCATCTCCAAATTGAGGGGTTTTTTTTTTTTTATGAAAACCAAATTGAGGGAATTATTGGAGACTCATGAGCAGATATTGGACCGTTAATTTTTTAGATGAGTTTGATCAAATAATTGTTATATTTCTATTTTAATAATCATGTTTAGCACAGTTGATTAAAATACTATTTTTAACGTAAGAAGTTATAAGTTCGAAAAGAATTATATATTATTATAAGTAGTTTAAAATATTAATTGAGTATAATTAGGGTGCTTTTAGTAGGGGTGAAAACGTAGCGGATACGGAGCGGATAGTGGTAAAATGATATCTATATTCATATTTCAAAGAGCGGATACGAATACGGATACGAATAGTAAATGGATGTCAAAATGTAAAACTAAATCCACCTTAAACGGATACGGATACAAAACGGATAATCTACGAATACGGATTCGAATACAGATACAAAACGAATAATTGTCGGATAATAATATTATATGAACTTAAGATATAAATAATAATTAATAAAATATAAATATGAAAATAAATGAATAATTGTAAGTTGATGAAGAGATTAATGTTAGAAAGATAGAAGATATTTCATTGATATAATATATAAACAAAATATAAGAAGTACTAATAAAAGATAGTGTAGGCTAAAACCCTCATGCCACAGCACAATGGTTCAAATTCCCTTGAAGACTAAAAAATTTCTTTTACACTAGCAGGTCCGCTTTAATTTAATGGGTTCCGGATGGGTTAGTAGTAGAGACCCGTATTTATTGGGTTCCGGATAAGTCTAGATATCCGCTCCGTTTAGGTATTATTATCCGAATTCGAATCCGGATCTCTTCTAGGTATTTAATAATTATCCGGATCCGTATAGAATATCCGTATCCGGTTAAATCCGGATTCGGAGCGGATATCCGTTTACAGCCCTAGTTTTTAGGCTTATCAAATTTCCTGGTGAGTTTAAATTTAAAACTTGTCAATTTGGCTTCAAACTACGAATCTAAAACGTTGAAACCGATATATTTTACGAATGATTTACAAAATTTATAATTTTTCGAATTAATTTAATATAAAGTAAAGCAGTAAAAAAATGATGAAAAATTAACTTATAAACGTTATTTATTTAATCATTTGACTTTACACTAATTAATTCGAAATTTCATAAATACAAAAACACATTATTCATGAAGTAGATTGATTTTAAATCAATTAGATTGGTCTTTTAAAGTTAATCCAACAAGAGACTTGGTGGCTAAAAACATTACTTTTACTCACTTTAATTCTCATTTTATGCTAATAAAATTGTGATATTCCTGTCGGCAACGTTTGATAATTCGGATTTGAATTGAAAGGAAACGGTTGAATTTAGTTGCAGAGGAGCTAGAGCCTGGCCCTAAAAATCCACCTACTCTCGCTTTTTTGGTTTCATTCATGTCCTCGTTGTTCTCACAACAATATCAATCGTAGCAATTAATTCTCTGTCTCGTGCAAATTAATTGGTAGCTTTAAACGATTCGAGTGAATTTCTATATAAAGATTCAATTAATTTACTGAGTGACCAAAGTAGATTAGAGCGAGCCGGTCTAAAAGGTGGATATGGTGCAGGTATAAATTTGAATTGTAATGGTAAAAATATGATGATGATAATATTGGTGGAAACGAGAGGTAGCATAGTTGGTTAGAAGAAAAATTCTATGATTGTTGGTTACTCAAAGGTCGAGAGTTTGATTCTCTCTCACGACTTTACAGATTTTACAAAGATTTTCAAAAAAATAATGTTGGTGACGATGATGTGATGATGATTTTAAGATAAAAACTAAAACGTAGAATGTACAATATGTGATAGATGAGTTTGAACTCTATTTTTCACAACTAAAAAGTAAATTTTTAAATACTAATACATTTAAGATGTGTTTGTTTGGACGGAAATTGGATGGAATGGGAAAATTGATCTAGGTGTTCGGATGTCAATTTTTTCTTAGGATAGGATTGGATTTTATTTCTCATCTCTTTACAAATTTATTGGAAAAAAAATTAGATCAAACCAACTTTTTTCCCCACCATCTTGCTTCATCTTTCTCCTCAAAATCTTCTAATAAAAATATATTGTATGCATTAGTACTCAACGTTGAATAAATTTATACTTATTTATACTTACATCCAAAATCTTATAAAAGTTATTACGATCTCAAATTACTTAATTTAATTTTCTAATTATAAATGCTTTCAGTTATCGAGAATCATATATAATGTTCTTGTCATTATTTTAATGTCATTCATATATAATTTACACGACTAATCAAAGAAAAAAAATATAAATTATTACACTTATACAATTTATTTTTTATTTTTCTAAATTGTATTATAATACTTTAGATTAGAATTGATCACAAAACTATTAATAGCTATTAATCACAAAATTGGTATTGATAATAAACCTAAAAAAAAAAAAATACAGTTTCGATGAATATTTTTCTCTAATTAGGATTCCCCACAACTATTTTCACAATACAACTGATCACTCATTCAATACATTCCCATAAGTATTCCTGAATATACCTATGAGCATTGGTTATCGCAAATAAAAAAATGGGTTTCCTAACTCGTCAAATCCCATCCCACACATCTCGTAACAAACGCACAAGTCCTTAGCATTATATAAGAGGGGGCTGAACCATATCAAATCTTTTAAAAAAACAAAATTCAATTAAATTTCAATATACAAAAAAAAATTTAAATCATAAGAGTGACTAAGCACATCTATGAACTATGATTGGATGTAAATTTGCTCCTAGTTAATTCCTCAAGCAATCGATTTTTATGGAATATCAACTAAGGAGAGATTCATACACAAAAATGAGTAGAACTAGGGTGCTCTCGAGTTCACCAAACCCTTGGTGAACTCAAGTCCAAAACTCATCGGATCGGCTTCAAACGATGAATCCGACCGTTGAAACCCGTCTACCTTACGAGTGATGCGTCTATATGCAAAAATTTTAAATTTTGAAATTAATTTTACATAGAGTCAAGTGGTAAAAAAAAGTCAAAAAATGAATGCAATAAAATTAATTTATTAACCTTCTAATTTTGACCACTTGACTCTATGCAAAATTAATTTTAAAATTTAAAATTTTTGCATGTAGACGCATCACTCGTAAGGTAGACGGGTTTCAACGGTCGAATTCGTCGTTTGAAGCCGATCTGATGATTTTTGGACTTGAGTTCACCAAGGGCTTGGTGAACTCGAGAGCACCCTAGTTCTACTCCACAAAAATTATATTATTTCGACTATTTTCGATATACATCAAAAGAGCTTGTAAAATTCTCGGCACAGACGTTGACAATTAAATCATAAATCTTGATGACTATCAAAATGAAGTCAAAATCCTATAACGTTTTTTTGTTTTGTTTTGCATGCATGTAATTTAAGATGATATATATAAAACACATATAACAATCTAAACTTGCTACTTAAACATGAATAAAAAATATTGACACTGTTTAACACCAATATCATTGACATTGAATCCCTTTTCATATCAAATTGGTATTGTAACATTTGTTCAAATGACAAAATGAAATTTGCGGATGCACTGTCCATTATTTAGATAGTAAATGTATAAATTAGTTCAATTCAATTTTCATTTAGCTTACTATAAAACATGAAAAAATTAATCCTTTATTTTTACTGATTTTGTAGTACCCGACTAAACAAATTTAGATTTTAAATTAGAGAAAAATGATATACGCTTATAATTCAAATGATAGATCGCATGCACCTACAACATTATTCTTTTACTTTAAAAAAATTGTACAATTACGGTAATCAATTTATCGAACGTTTATGTGCCCTATTAAATTTGATGTGATTGTTATATATATATATCCAATAATAATTAACATCATTATGCATTTTTTGTAATTACATATTCATTTGAAGAAGATTAATATAATTTTTCTATTACTAAAATTGCAACATTTTTATTATAATAAATATAATTTTCTACTAAAGAAAACTTGAAATATAAATTGTGGGCGGCTTTTAAATTACTTTTACATACTGTACGTACCATTCGTAATATCACACATAAATAGTAAACACATTAATAATTTTCTCTATTCATTGAGATCGCAAGATCCAATAAAAAGGAGCTTGCCAGATCAGCGTGCTTATATTCAATCCACATCATCCATCCAGTTGAACAGTTTCAATTCAAGCTCTCAATTCATCTTAAACAAATTGGTACGTACGTATTAAGATCTGAAACGCATGATTGAGCACGTAATGTGAGAGAGAGAGAGAGAGAGAGAGAAGGGGGGGGGGGGGGGGGGTGAGTTACAGTTGTAGGGACAGATCTATGATTTGGAAGAGAGCGAAGGAGTGAGAGACCACAAGGAGACAATCGTCACGCATTCATTTAAGGTGCAAAAATGGCACACGTACAATTATGAGGAGAGACTTTAAGAAATTGAGTTCTTTTGCCCTGCTGCTGCTTCCCATGCAAGGCTGGCGGCTTTGCTCTTGCTCCTCTGTTAATTTTTCCATTTTTTTTCCTATTTATTTCTGGTCAATTCCCTTGTCTACACGACTGCACACTCTCTACCTACGTCTTAGGACCACTTTGGTTAAATTTTTTCATGGTGATATAAAACTAAAACTGTCAGTAATTTAAAAAAAAAAAAAAAGTTACTGGTACAACACTATGTTCCGAATGGAGTATCAAAAAGTCTCAATTTAATTCAGTAGAATAGAATGAAGTTTTAACTGTTCCTTCAATACTTAAATAGGGAACATTATAATTAAGCTGTATCATATTGCTCCCTGCTGTCATCTTCTGTTAATTAGTAATGAAAAGATCCATGTTAATGGAGATTCATTAATTCAATTTGTTTGAATGGAAATTAAATGCCAGTTTTTTTTCTATGCATTTGGATGGTGAGGAATAGTGCTAACTCAGATTAGTGAGTTATTTCAAACTCTATTTCGTGTTTGGACACAACTCTCTATGTTCGGAATCTCTTGAGTTAGCGGTTATTCTGAACTCTATTCTGTACTGTATTTGAACACAACTTTCTATATTCAGAATCTCTTAAGTCTATTCCAATCAAAAGTTAGCTTAGCGGCTATTACGAACTATTGAATTACTAGCATTCAATAAATTTGTCAATGCTGAACATCCTAATCAAATTTGAAAATTTGATATTTTTGTTCTCACTTTTCTAAACCAACAAAATCCTTAAATAAAATAAGATCGAAAATGACAAGAGGTACTTAAAATGCACATTAAAAATGCATCGGACCAAAATGAATATTTGGGAACTTAAGCATCAAAGAACCAATTTTAGGATAAAAATATTGACATAACTGATTTGGCAGAAACACATCCATCTATATATTTTTTATTTTGTCTCTATTAGTTGTGAGCTGTGTGAAGTCAAAATAGTTATGTTAACATCTTTATTTCAATTTTAAGACAATTTTGCAGACCTTTTTATTCAGCGCAAATTATATTAATAGTAAATAGAAAAAAAGAAATACTAAAAATGAGAAAGAATTTATAGAAATTTTAAAAATGAAAAGGCAACTACTCGGTATGGCGTCCAGGCGGGACACCATACCATATGGAGTCCCCTGCCCAAATAAAAAATCACCCCAGAGATATCATATGAGACTTCTTCCTGTGTAAAATATCGGAAAAAAAAAAACAAGGACGTGCGGTGTTGTCTGTGTGTTGTTGTTTGAGGTGCAGCGTAGGGAAAGTAAAATAAGAGAAGGGTTCGCTTGGAAAGGGATAGCGCTCTAGAGGAGAGGAGAAAAGAAGATTAATTCGGTGAAAGAATTTAGAAAAAAAATTAGGGCGTTGTTTTGAAATGGCATCCCTGTTTTTTTTTTTTGTCCAATTTTTTACTCGGGAAGAAGTCTTGTATGGCATCTCTGGGATTTTTTTTTTTCGGCAGGAGTTCTATCTGATATGGCATCTCGCCGAGACGTCATACCGAGTGTTGCCGTCCTATTTTATATTTTTTGCAAACCTTTCTCATTTTTTTCTATTTACTATCAATAAAAATTTCAGTTTCATTCATGTATTATAATGAATTATAATATATTAACTTATTTTATGTGTTGTACTGTAGATCTCCAATCTATATATGCCTCCGTCCTTTTGAATAGTATTTGTATCATTTGAATTGGTTTTATTTTGTGGCTCCATATCCACAATGTCTACAGGTGTGGTGCATGATCTTAACATGTTGACGCAAGTTGTTGCTAACTAATACTAGAGGAATTGTTTGGAGTTTTTATTATCTGGTCTTTATTTTTTTCTGACATTTTATTGTTTGAATTTATTATAAGAAAATATGAATAGTTTCAATGTATATTTAATTTTATGATACATCTATTTGATACTTTGTAAAAAATATAATTCAAAATTTGAAATTAAAATTACTGATTTTTTTCCAATTATTTTGATTGGGTGTTGTATCAAATTTGAGTAAATTTAAAATTTTATTGATATCCATCATAAAGTAATTAACATCTCACTGTTTAAAAAATTAAGTTGTTTCATGAATGACTAAATGCCTTTTAAATGCCCCTTAGTTTGATACGCACACTATTTATAAAATAAAGTACATATCTTTTTAATTTGTACTTTGAATAATATTTTTCAAGATAAATAAATAAAGACAGTAAAAAAAAAGTTAAAAGTTACATAAATATTTTCAAAATAACATATAAGTTAAATATACAGTAAAAAATAATCTAGTAAAAATGAAGCAAATATGCATCAAATTATAATATTTTTCACTCATGTAAAAACAGAAATCTACTCGCCCCATTAATTATAAGTACTCCAGCGACCCAACATGTTTTCGTTTGCACCGCGGTTATCGTACAATTTTGGTGCAATTGAATCGGTCAGCCTTTTGACCTCGGATAGAAAATTCAAAACTACTAGTCAAAGTGACAGCATTTCCGTTAGTCCTTGAACAATGCACGCTGGAGAAATTGTTTTCGTATTCAAAAATTTAAAAACACCCTTTCCTGAATCCTGAGCACAGTTCTTCTCTAGAAATGTTATAACTGTTACGCAAATTCATTGTATCCAACCAAATTTACAAGCCTACAAAGTTGTATTCATCTAAGCTACGTAGAAAAATGCAAACATCACAGCCTTATATCAGAATTATCACATAAAATTATAATAATATAATTCATTCATCAAATTAACATCATCAGACAACAGCCACGAAAATCATCATCAGACAGCCACGAAAATCATTCAACATCTTCAATTATAGGTCTAGTACGGACCCATGAACTGGTACGGCGATGGAATCTTTCTCCTCTCCACTGCTGGATTTGCTACCACCTGCAGAGGTAAATCCATATAATAGGGTAAAACAAGAATTAGTTTGAAAAAAAAAAAATTCATCTCTTCTAGTTTTAATCAAAAATAAGCTAAGGGAATGATTTTACTCCCTATGGCCCTAAGATTTTGCATGTACATCCCTAAAACATATATTATTACGTTCAAATCATATAACCCATACAACTGCACCTAACATAAGTTCTATAATTAGAATTATGTCATTTAAGTGATATTGATGCATCAATTAACCAAAGGTCTTCAATTGTTTGACAATCATTTGTAAAATAATTAAAAGAAGCAACCAACTGCTAAATTGATTAACATGTGAACATGAAACAAAAAAGGTAAATTGTTGTCTCAGGTTGATCATAGAAGAGACAATCTGTAATACTTGACTTGACCATTCTCTTCTAAATTTCAATTTGTTTAACCCGTCATAGAAATATGAATTTTTTTTTAATTGCTTGACAGGGGCTGTCAAGGTGTATTACAAGAGTTCTATACTTCTACAAACTAGAAATATTTAATTTATAAGAGGATTTTTGAACCCAGATAGTATAAAAGACTTTGTTTGGAGCATCTTTATATTCAAATCAGTCATAGAAAGATTTTACAGAAAATTTTCCATTTGTGTTCCATCTTCAAACCATATCTAAGTCAAGAAAAAAAATGGAATTGTGCAGTATTCCTTGTAAATTATACCAGCTAGTTGTCTCCTAAAAGAAAGTTTTGAAGTGTTATAATGAAAAACATCATAAACTAAGATATAGGGGGAAGATACAATTTGAAAAGGGGGAATTTTATGCATATTCTTCAAAAATCTCAAAATTACATACGATTATGTTCAAATGTCTTTATTTTTTGTACCTCGATCATGTTTCTATTTTTTATTTTCTAATAACTAAAATTCTAAATTTTTTATGTTAAAATAAAACCGTTAGAGGTGATTTAAATTATTTTCTCTACGTGCACATAAAATATCATCTCCTTTTTATTTTGATTTTATATGAATCAATAAGTTGAAAAATCAATGTCGAAAATTTATATGCATCGGTGTATTTTTGCAAGCTCTTGATACTAATAAAAACAAAATCGAATGTCATACTTTTATATGTGTGCATAGAGAAAATGATATAAATCATATCTAGCTGTTTTATTTTGACATTTAAATTTTAAATTAAGTTATTTTAGTTTTAAAAATAGAAGCATGACGGTGGAGACAAAAAAAATATGCATTTGAACTCTCCTCTGCATAAATATACGTGAAATAATTTAATTAGAGAGAAATAACTCAAAAGAAAAAAAATTATTTTTAGAAAACTGGGAGGAAAGAGAAAGACATACATGACCCATGCAACATGTAAAGGGCCTTGTACTGCAAAATAAAACTGAGGTCCCCTCTCAGTACACCAGTATGTCTGTTTAGCGTACTTGTATACACATTCTATAGGTATATTTAAGAGTATTTGAGCAGGTACTCCTTCAATCTTCGCTTTTTGGAAGCCATACAAATTATATATCAAAAAAGGGGCTGCTATTAAACTCCAATTTAGTATTGTTCTGGTTTTTTCCCAGTATATTGTTTCAACTGTGGAAGGATCAAAGAGTGATGATAATGTGAAGACAAACTGGCTTCAGAAGTTGGATGCATCTATTATTATTCACGTTCTATTATTCATACTGAGTTTGTCTGATCTTATAAGTGCATGGACCAGATCAGATTTGGATCAATGCCAGAAATCATTATTCCTACTGTTTTGGCTGCTGCATATTCTTCATTTATTGTTTGACATAATTTCATTATTCACTTGATCCATTGTTTGTATAATTATGTAACTATATTATTAGTAAAATCTGGTTATTTATCCAAAAATTATCTCTTTGATCGAGGCTGTTGGAACCCCAGCTCCGCCTCGGCAATTGCCATCACTTAATAGCAATAGCCTTGGTCATCTCTTGATCGAGTCTGCATCGCCTGACTTCTCTCAATACTTGAATCTGTGCATTCTTGTGTGACATCCTGATTTGCCTCTAACTCTCTTCACTGTGAGTCCGACTTCAACCGCTTATCCTCTGCACACCTTCTCTCTCTGTTTAACACTGTCGGCAACTTTAACTATCTCAACTTTCTCTCTCTGGAATCCTCTCTGACCCAACACAGAAGAAGATGGAGAGAGTGCAAGAAATCGAGTGATCGAGAAATAAAGGATGGGGAAACATCCCGCAGCCTGCTTCCCGCTCATTCTTACCGGCCTGATTGTCTGCTCTGCATTCCGTGCATTGTTTGCTCCTTAGAAATCAAATTCACTCTTGAATTGTTGTCTTCAGAACTTTCCAAATAACATCCTTTTAATTATTGTTATTTACGATGACAGTTGAATTGGCTCGCCAATTTGTATTACACTGAATGGCATATAACTATAATCAACGGTTTTATAGTATGAGAATTTTTTTAGAAGGCTGAAGGAAATATGTCGCTGGAACCAAGCATGTCTGGGAATTTTTGCAGATGATTTTAAGATGAAATAAAAAAGACAATGTGGGAAGTGAGGTTGATCAATGGAAAATTTGAGAACAATAAGTTAAAGACACGAATTACAAGCACAGTTGATCACTCAATTAGCTGGTGGTTTATCAAATTTGAAATTGCCAAGACTGTTTAGGATTTCCTTTCTACAATTTCAGCCAAACCAACTTTGATTTAAAATACAAACTGAAGATGCACATCTGAAACCTAAAGAAACAACCTGGACAACTGGTCTCTGATTTCCTTTCTCAAGTGTCGGTGAACCAAAATGGATGGCTGATGCAAAACTATACAAAAATTACTGTGAGAAAACAGATTGGTCAATTTCTCGTGGGCCTTTTGTGGTGATCAGTGGAAAACATGAAATCAACACTGCGAAGAGGATAGCAATAAGAATGGTAATGCACACGACACACCCAATTAAATTCATCACAAAGGGCCAAAAGAAATTGAACTGACCTAATATCTCTCGAGATTATTTTCGTGATGTCTTGCAGTAACCACTAACCATCCATTTTGGTTCGATGATGTTTAATTGGTCCCAATAACCGACATTTGAGAATGTAATCAGAGACGATTGTTCAAGTTCTTCCATTGTATTTCGGATAATCATTTCCCCAGTTTTTCAAATCAAAGTCGGTTTGGCTGTACTGGTTCAGAAAGAAAATCCCAAACAGCCTTGGCAGTTTCAAATTTAATAATTGCAAACTAATTGAATGGATCAACAAAGTTTGTAACCCAGGTCATTATCTATTTGTTTTCAATTTTCCATTGATCAGCCTCACTCTCTCACTTCACCTTTTTGGTTTCATTTTTCAAATCGATTGCAGTTATTACCCAAGTATGCTTTGTATCACAAGACATATTTCACAATCTTCGACCTTTTAACAAAATTTTGTGTGACAACACCATTACCTATGGTTCTTTCCATCCAATGCAACAGAAATTGGGTGAACCAATTCAGATGCCATTATAACTAACAATAGGTGCAACAGAAAGATTTTACCGGAAAGAGCAGAAGACGACCGAACAGAACAGCGAGAGTGAATTTGTTGCATGTGTAGGAGACGGTGTACGAGCAGGCACCTCCTCCTTTATTTCCCATCTCTGAAATCTTTGGACTCTCTCTGTTTTCTCTATGTCAAATCAGAGTGTATTAAAGAGACAGTTCAAAACAGAGAGAGAAAGAGCAACGAACGAGTAGCTGAGGCTAGGGCTTTTCAACGGATTGAATCAGGGCTCTGAAATCGTACGTAAACAGAAATATTGTAATTGAATAGCTTGATTTTACTAATTACTGTGGTTACATCTTTATAGGAGCAATGGATTTAATAAAATAAGAAAAGTAATAAAGAAAAAAAAATATGAAGAATATACTGCAATAAATATAATGGGAAAAAAAAAAAAGTAAACTACTAACAATATTTGTGTTAAAAGATACTAATCTTCATGGCAGAAACAAAAGTATCAATAAGTGCAAAAATCAATATAACGGTTTTCAAATCTTGTATGGAAAAATAAAAATGAAGAGAGCTATTCATCTCCAGTAGTGCAAGGACATCTCTCTTTATTGCACGAATGCTGTGGTCCTTCGCTTTGTGTCCACAGCATCTTTTGCGACTCCACGTTTTCCTCTAAAGTACTTCTTCTCCCCCCCTTTCTTTTTGTTTGTTTGTTTGTTTTGTTTTTTGCTGTAGATTTGTGCAGTGACTAGTAAGTCACTGATACTGTGTCCATTATTATAATCCGTACTTTTTCTTTTTTGAATAAATATTTATTCTTTGGGCTGTTTTCTTTTCTCTGTTTTCTCCTCTGTTACACTGTTTTATATGACTATTATTGGTATTATGGTACATAAGTACATTCAAATTAATGCAAACCAATGGCTAATACAGATACAGATTTTGTTGTTGTCATAAGCAAGAATCAAGGCTTTGATCATACTCCGTCTCATTTTTTTCTACAAATTTTGTTTAAGTATTCAGATAGGAAAAAAGGAAGATAGAAAATGCTTTTTGTTAAGGTATTTACGCAACAGGAAATGTACCCAAAAAGGGTATCATGTGAATTGTAGATATATTTGGGCCTTATTAAAATCTTAAAATAGGCCGCTTTTATTTCTACGCTTTTCGAATCAGACTGTCGGAGGCTAAGCCTACTTGGACCTTACTGGACCGCTTTTTATAATTATTTTATGGTTGCCGATTGCATTTAGTGTACCAGTGTCGGTAAGCGCAGCTTGTATGGGATAGAATTGAAGACAAATGGGGAGTGGTACTGGTGGATAGAACAGTACTGGTACCGGAGTCGGTACAGGCTTTTTGGAGATCATCCTAGCTGAAAACCAAATCGCTAGGTACTATGTCAAAGAAGGAATGGGCAGTTAGAATGATGGGAGTGGTATGGCACTTGTGGCGCCAGAGGAATGACCAATTATTTCGAGGTCAGACGGTGCCAGAGAAGGTACTTGCAGATCAAGCATGGAGTGAGAGTGACCTTTGGCTTAGGTACTGTGGAGATGGCCAGCAACATAGGAGAGAAGGAAAATGGGGGCTGTTGTAATTTTTAGTTGTTATGTTTACTGGTTTCTTGTTGTTTTGGCTTGAGATGTAAAACTTCTTTATCTTAATGCACACTTGGTAGCTACTACCAAGTTTAAAAAAAAAAAAAAAAAACCTTTCTGATTGAGAACTTATGTGGTTATGTCTGGATCAATGTTGTAAATAACGGTATGCGGTCGTCGGACGGATAGGGTACCGCTAAGCGACTAATCGGTATGGGGTCGATTAATCGGAATTATGCGGACGATTAATTGTTGTCATTAAAATTATGTATGTATATATATATATATATAGATATATATATATATATATATATATATATATATGTACATATATATATATATATAAATATATATATGTATATATATAGATATATATATAGATATGTACATATATATATACATATATATATATACATATGTACATATATATATATATACATATATACATATACATATATACATATATACATATATATATATACATATATATATATATATATGAGGAGGGATCCACTTACAACAAATTTGAGTTACAACAAAGTTACAACATTCATTTTTTTCATTTTCAAAGTCCAAATCGTCGATCCAACCGTTCAACATGATCATCTAAATAAAATGTACTTGCAGATCAAAATTTATATTTTTTTGAATTTTTTTACTATTTATTAAGATGGGTACAAAATTCAATGGTCTAAGTATGGCTATTTTTTGTAAAATACTTAATAAATAGTAAAAAAATTCAAAAAAATGTAAAATTTGATCTGCAAGTACATTTTATTGTGGAGATCATGTTGAACGGTTGGATCGACGATTTGGACTTTGAAAATGAAAAAAATGAATGTTGTAACTTTGTTGTAACTCAAATTTGTTGTAAGTGGATCCCTCCTCTATATATATATATATATATATATATATATATTCATAATTTATTAAAAATGATTTATTTAATTCATCAAACTTATCAAATAAACTTAATTTAACTTAGTTCTATTATTATAACATGACACTAAGCTTATTTTTTCTTAACAACACATACGCACTTTATATGTGTAAGTAACACATTTATTTAATGAAAAAATAAATTCGAGAATTAAGATTTTTCAAATACTAATAACATATTTTTTGAAAGAAATTAAACATTCCAACATAAAATCACTAAATTTAGTTTATGACAACTACTTAATTTCATATATGAGCATGTCGCAGAATAATTAATCAATTACATTAGTAAGTAAGTAAGAAAAATATATGATATATAAATAATAGAAGAATTAATAAATTTCAAAGGAAGTAAGAATAGAAAACACATATATAAAAACTATTGAATGTATATCCTAGCACAAATAAAACTACAATACATGATCCATGAAACTTATTATCACACACAATCACAAAAGAAAAATAATGTGAAAGTAAATATTCACTGAAATAAACGGGAATAAACGGGCAATTAAATAGGAATAAACGGAATAATCGGGAATAATTGGCGATTGATCGGAAAAATCCGCAAACAGACCTCCGATTAGTGTATTCGTAACGGTTTGGCTACCATTAACGATTAAACGCCCGTTTAATTGGCCGTTAAGACCGTTTTTTACAACACTGACTCTGGATAAAGATATTGACTTCATGTAGCGTATGAAAATTAAAATATATATATAGAGTTGGGCTACGGCGCTTCGCGAAGTAAAGCGAGTGTTTTACTTCACTCATATTTTGTGATTTCAAAGTTTAAAATGTCGATCCGAACGTTCAAATTGATCTCCATATTAAATTGTGCTTGGAGACCAAATTTTACATTTTTTGAAATTTTTTTACTATTTCTTTAGAATTTTTGAAAATTGTTGTTTTTATGGTCCATGATTTTTTTGAAAAACAACGATTTTCAAAAATTCTAAAAAAATAGTAAACAATTACCAAAAAATGTAAAGTTTGGTCTCCAAGCACAATACAATTTAAGATGGAGATCAACTTGAACGGTTCGGATTGATGTTTTGAAATTTCAAATTGAAGATATAGATGTAAGTAAAACACTCGTTTTACTTCGCGAAGTACCTAGCCCAACTCTCTCTTTCTCTCTCTCTCTCTCTCTATAAATATATATAGAGATAGGCTATAGTGAGTTGTGAAGTAAATCACGCCATTTTGAAAATCCAAACAAGTGATCCGAACCGTTCAACTTTTTCTAAATATTGAAATGTGCTTGGAGACTAAATTTTACATTTTTTTGAATTTTTTTACTATTTATTAAGCCACTTTGAAATCGCTGATCCACTATGAACAGTAAAAAACAGTAAAATTTTCTGGACCACCGGATCAGCGATTTTCAAAAAAATGTAAAATTTAGTCTCCAAGCACATTTCAATATAGAGAACATGTTGAGCGATTCGGATTGGTTGTTTGGATTTTCAAAATAAAAATATAAGCGTGAAGTAAAAATGATATCTTGCTTTACAACTCACCATAGTCCAGCTCTTATGACTTGTTCAAAATTGAGATGAAAAAGTATTTCATGATTATTAAATAGTTAGATATCTTGATATTCAACTTTTACTAAATGAGTATCTTTACACGTCATGCACACAAAATCAATGAAACAGGAAAAAAAAAGGAGCAAACCAGATCTGTGATCATAACTAGGTGTTGCCCAATTGGTGTCCTTTATCTAATCAGAAAAAACAAAGACAAGATTAGCGTCATTATTGCCACATGTGGGCTAAATTATTGTACATCTGATCACTGTCTTTAACAGGGATTGGTCTCCTAAAACGAGAAAGCTTTTCGTGCAAGTATCATCAAAGGGTGATTCTTTGACCTGGTTGATGTGTTTTACACTAGTCCTAAAAAAGAAAAAATACTTTTGCTACTTCGGTCCTTAAAATATTTTTTAAAGATAAAAATAAAGTCAAAGGGATTCAATTTTAAATATTTACAAATACTTTTTAGTTGAGTTTCGAATCTGTTCTTAAAATATTTTTTTTTGTAAAATAAAAAGATAAAACACCAGTTATATAATTGTTCTAGTCGGACAGCTAAAAATGAAAATAAAAGTTTACTTGTAAACGGAAATTCTAGGCTAGAATTTGCATTCCCTTTTTTAAATTGAAAATTGCAGTTGAGGACCAATATGGATATTTATGAAGCTCAAAATTAAGTGTGAATTAATATTTTTAGAAATGAGAATTAGCTTTTAATCTAGTGACAAAAAATAATGCTCTTACACACAAAAATTGTAGGTTCAAAACGAGTCCGGATCTCTTTGAAGTAACTCAAATTTTGAGTTTAGATATGCACTGTCAGATTAGAATCTGAACTAATGCAGTCCGAAATGAAATACATGGAGTCCTTTTAAAATTCAAGCCAAAACTGATCAGATCTAAACTCAAAATTAGAGTATTGGTAGCTTGATCCAACTCTTTAAAAAAACAAAAAAATCCTTTAGAGACAATAAAAAAAATCTGTTGTCACATTGCCTCCTTTTTCCCAATCATTTTCATCATCCCCGAAGGTTAATATGCCACCGGCTATATATATAATAATTTTTTTTGTAATTTAAGTACTGTTTGCATCGCCACTTTGCAAAATTGGAGATGTAAAAAATTGATCATTTGTGCAATTACTTCAATGAAGTTTAAATCTAATATTTCAAAGATCTTCCTAAAAAAACAAAGAAATATTTAACTTTATCGTACCGAGTTGACACTGTAATTACGGAGATTAGGTGGCAGCGCCATGAATAATAATATTAACAAATCTCTTGCTTCTTATCTAGGAACAAAAGTGATTGCTCCAAGGTGACAGGTAGTCAAACATTCTTTTTGCTCTAGCATATTCGGTCGAAATAATTGCCGACCGTGTTTTTCTTTATTAAACGGCGGTGGCAGTGAAAAATATTACAAATCGACATGTTGTTCAATTATGCATGCTAATTTGATAGGTTGCGTGAGGTTGGTTAACTGAATCAACGGCACCTGACTTGCGAATTCAACTAGATATATATCGTAAAAGAGTAAAATTCATGGAGAAGCACGCAACATTAATAAACTTGGCATTTGTTGAGACCGCTAATGAAAGAACACAAATTTGGCAAGAGTTTCGCAAATTCAACCTTAGTGACCTTTTTTTTTTTTAATTTCTAAATTGACAGAAATCACCGTCAAATAATTTAAAGTCTGCGAGACTTTTTCAATTGACAAATATAAAACTCTTTGGTGCTTAACTATTAAAAGTATCAAATTGTATTTTGCGCAATCAAGATTTTCAGTACAAATCAGGAAAGGAAAGACGTAGCTAGGAATTTTATCAAAAAGTAGATAAAAATGTTGAGAGGTAGACAATTTTTTTTTAGGGGAGTAGGTAACAATCTATATTCATGTTCAAATAGGGTTCATGTTGATTTTTTTTTAATTCAGGAGTAAACAATTGTCTATCTCTTATTGAATGTGGCTCCGCTCCTACACATCGGTAAATGCATACTAGTGTGGTGGTGAACTTAACTTCAAAATCTATCGGAGTGATTTATAATAACGAATCCAAACTATTAAAACCGATCGACTTTCACGAGTAATGGTTTTACACGTCAAAAATTATATATTTTTTTAATTAATTAAGTATAAACTCAAGTGGTAAAAAAATAAAGTGTATAAATTAATTTTAATACGTTTATTTTTCATCGTTCTTTGACAGCTTGACTTTATACTAAATTAATTTTCAAAAATTTATAAATTTGATATGTAAACACATCACTCGTGAAGTAGATCGGTTTCTACAGTTTACTCGTGAAGTATATCAGTTTCACTAAATTTTGGGGTTAAGATCACTAAAGATCTTGGAGAGCTTAAGAACACCCTAGTTCTACTCATACACACGCTAGGCTATTACGTCCTTGAGCTACTGCCAAAATTGAGAAGAAGAAAAAAAAGTGCTTCATGTGGCATGGCATTGCATTGATAGGTCCTAGAACAGCATAATAATTTCCTTTTTTTTTTTTTTTACCAAGAATAAGACTGATTTTAGATTTTTTTTTTTTTTTTTTTTTTGGTGCAAACTACATTTCAGAGATATATGCATGCTTGAAGCAGAGAGCAAATGTGCACCGTGAACTAAATATAGAAATTAACACTTGTTATTTAAGATATATATAATATTGCAGTTTTCTTTCTGATGACAAAGATTTCCTCAATAAAAAATATTTAAAATTCTTTCATGATATAAACGTTTTACTCTCAAACTACAATTAATACAGTCGATACTCGATTGTAGCTATATATATATGATGCAATTATTCATTCTCAGCTGGATAAATTGGAAAAAAGTATAGAAGACATGACCACATATACATATGTCAACTTTTTATTAGCCAAATCTTCCCATTGTACTTATTAGCCAAATCTTCTCATTGTACTTTTTTATTAGACAAATCTTCCCATTGTACTTTTTAATTATTAGCTATACATACATATGTCAACTTTTTATTAGACAAACCTTCCCATTATACTTTTTATTAGCTATACATACATGTCAACTTTTTATTAGACAAATCTTCCCATTGTACTATTGTCTTGTGTTTTCCTCAAAAAAAATATTGTAGTTCTGTTTTTCTTTGAGCAGGACCGGTCGCAGTCAGCACTAAAATGCTTTCTTGTACTTCATTTTATTTTGGAGTAGTTCCGACATACATTTTTTGTGCACGTACATATTTAATATTTTGAAAAATATCGTTAATTTAAAAGATTAGAATTCAGATGTATTTTTTATTTCTTAAATAGAGATTAATCGAATTTGAACCCACTTGTAGTTATTTAGCCTAAAATCAAATAATTTATATGTTTAACGATGGTTTTTATCTTATAATGAATTACCAATCATATTATAAATTGACTCAAATTTGATAAATGACATGTCTAAATAATTAAGAACACAAGTATAATTTACTTTTTAAATTGAAACAAGGTATCAAATGAATGTACAAAACAAAAACAAAAAATAGGAGAAAAGTTTAGTTTAAATGAATTGAAAAGAATAAATGAGTAGATCTAGGAATGAGTGTCATTTAACTTGTTGTAAATATTTTTTTTATCAATAATTAATTAATGTATACGTAAATTATGCATTTTTTTAAGCAAGTATGAAGTAGCATGTAATCATTTCTCAAGCAAAATGACCTAATCACTTATATCCCGGGATATGGGTAATTAATTAGTAGCTAAACGTATTTTAGTCGTAATATATAATAAATTTCCGTACATTAAAGAGATAAAATAATAAAACTGTCTGAAAAATCTAACAGTTTGCTAGTATATGCTTCTTTTGATTTTCTTTTGCTCTGTCCTGTTTTACTTGCAAAATGTGGCATTGTTGCTCTAATGTACTGTAGCGGCGCTATGGGGTAAAACTATTTACAGAACAATTTTCACTTCATGCAGCGCACAAGTCATATGCAACGTTGTTTTGATTCTATTGTCCATGTGCTGCAAGAAGCCCAAACAGAGCTGTCAATATCTTTACCCGTGATGGGGCAATGTAATTTTGCTGTGATAAAATTATTAATTCCTGTTTTATTAAAGGTGCAACTTCCTATTTTGCTCTATAAAGAAAGTTCAATACAAGCTAGTAAATATATTATCAGTTCAGCTGATAAATATCAAATACAATCCGATTAATCTTACATTGGGAGGCTTGACTTCATCTTAATTTATCTAACAAAAAATAATCCAATCAATCCAAAATTAACATACAATCATTAACAAGGCTAAATTAAGTTCTAATTAAGCAAGCCAATTTACAGAGCTTGTTTTACAAAATACAACACTACCCTAAGAAAAGATATAAGAAAAGTTTACAACATGTTCGTTATTACATAAAATACCCTACTCTTTGTAAAGTTCTAACAAACCTGTTTACATATAATACACGACCAACAACCTATGTCAACCTTTGTTCTGCTTCTTTCCTGGGAAAATGTACGGAACACTACTAGAGCTCTGTTTCATATCTGTTGCCACCCATACTGTAAAAAATGGATGTATTTTGATATGAAAGGTATAGATGACAAAGCATAAAACAGAGCTATATACGTACATATTTTTTACACAAAGTTACTTTCTTTTTCTTTTTTTATATAAAATTACAGCAATCATATACATGCTAGATAAATTGACAGGTACGTGCATATGCAGTTCCTTTAGATAATACAATAATCATCAATAGCCCCACATGGAGTCATCATGTACACTTGAAATCTCTTGATAAAGTTCAGTAGTTAAACCTGTCTCCAGTGAAGAGGTGACAATTTCCTTCTCTCTATCAATATTTTCTTGTTTCAACTCGTAACTAAAATAACCTTCAAGCACCAAGCTCTCTCTTTCACGTTCTCCTTTGAGCATCAAAGAAGACGATGATTCGTTGTAAGAATTTGGATCGTGCAAAGAGTGTAGAGAAGTGTTCGTCGGGAAGTACTTCGCAAAAAGCTCTTCATGGCTGGAGAAGCAGGTCACGTGGGCCTCCATGTCAGAGCCTGAAGAAACCATGCTCTCATCTTGCACAGTAGCTTTATTATTTTCACATGCAGTCCTTTTGAAAACCCTACATACTACCCACTCATTCTACAAGATATAAGCAACGAAAATCAATTAAATTACTTCATCGAGAAATTATATATCTCATTAGAGAATAATTATATATATGTGTACCTACCTTATATGGACTATAAGTGGAGTATTTTCCTTCAAGGCGATATTCATGCATGATCCAGTCAGATTTCTGTCCCCTAGGAGCCCTTCCGGTGTAAAAAACCAGGGTTTTTTTCATGCCAATGAGACTCTTTTCGTTATGTATCGCCTTATCTTTCCCAGTAGATTTCCAGTAACCAGTACCAGTAGCTCTGTTCGCCCTCGTACCAGTCGGATACTTCCTGTCCTTCATGCAAAAGAAGTACCATTCTTGCTCTCCTATGTAATTAGCTCTCTCTACAAAACAAAAATGTAAAGAAAAATCTAACAGGGAAGATAATAATCACATGCAAAAATGGAAAAAAAAAAAAGACAAAAAAAAATTCATTTGTGACAACAGAAAGAGGTTTTTTTTCTTGCTTATTAACTTCAGAAGGTTAGCAACTTTTGTTGCATACAAACATGAAACATGTCAAAAAAAAAAAAAAAAGTAAAAGGCCTATAAATTACCTGGCAAGTCCCATGGCTCAAACTTGATCAAGTCGACATCTCCTATGGCTATTGAACTAAAACTTGCATCCCTTGCTTTTCTCAGGAGATAATAACTTGTCAACTCTTCATCTGTTGGATGAAAACGAAAACCAGGAGGCAAGTTCATGGATTGCTCTCCTTCGTTTAGAAATAAGGTCATGTGTACTGCACAAAATAAGGTCCAGACTCCAGAGTAAATTAATATTAGATAGTTGTTGAGAAACAGATAGAACCCATGGAGCAAGGAGATTAAGGATTCGTTAGGAAAGGAAAGTTGGTGGGGGAGGAGAGAGAAGTGTGATGGAGGCTTAAAATAAAAATGGGGGCCATTGCTTGCGTTTTAGCAGAGGCGTTGCACACAAGCAACGCCTTACGTAAACGGATTTTGACATTTCAGAGTCGACTGTATTTAGGATTTTTTTTTTTTTTTTTTATGCATACTGTTTAGCAAGTTGTAGAAACAGTACGTGCTCTCTTATTCCATTAGTAGTACTGCTCCTTGATTTGCAGCAAGGGAATATTGGTCAATGGTCATGCATATTCCCTAGATAATGATTTTTCAAAATTTTTATTAATATTCATCTGATTAGAATAGTGAATGGGGAAATTAAAAAAAAATTAGTTAGATTTGAAATTTTTTAATTGAGGATGTTTTGAAGGGAATATAAAATAATATTCCCGTACTAGGTATATATTCGGATTGCAGATTCCATTGCTTTTTATTTTCTACAATCTTAATTTTTTTTATTGCACTTTATGCATATATAGTTTAGATAGTCCAAGTATTTTTTTTTTAATTATTAATTGATTTTGGTTATTTATATGGTTTGTGCAGAACTAAATTAATTTTGAAAAGATTACTTTAACATGGGTATTTTGTTTGAGAACGGAGTAGGTCCGATGCCCTCGGACCTACTTTTAGGTTCAACGAGCATGATGACCATCTGATCTAATTTAAAATTTGTGCGCCAAAAATTGAAACAGACACGCACGAAGTTTAAAGCGTTCTGCACGAATCTTAAAGCAAATCGACGGTGATTAAACCCATCGAACCAGAGTAGGTCAAATGCCCATCGGACCTACTCTCAAGTGATTTTGTTTACCTTTCAAATTTCATTTACAAAGAAAAATGAAGGCTCAAATCCCATATCAACCATTAATGGTGTCAACGGGAGTAATTTGAATACGTTATATTTTACTTGTGTCAACAGGTTACCGGCAACTTGTTCAATGGCTATTTAATTGATTTGTATATTTCTGTTTATCTTTTTTTTTTTTTTTGTGCAGTTTGAATATGTGGTTTCCATTGGACTCATGAATTGGATATTCTTTTACGAGTAGAACTAGGGTGCTCCTAAGCTCACCAAGCCCTTCCGTGAGCGCGACTCTAAAACCTATCAAATTGACTTCAAACGATATTTTTAAACCGTTAGATGTTCAATCTATATTAAAATGTGCTTGGAGACCAAATTTTACATTTTTTGGAATTTTTTTACTATTTATTAAGATGGTTTGAAAATCGCTGTTTTCCAATGGTGCAGAATTTTAATAAAAACAGCGATTTTCAAACCATCTTAATAAATAGTAAAAAAATTCCAAAAAATGTAAAATTTGGTCTCCAAGCACATTTTAATATAGATTGAACATCTAACGGTTTGGAAATATCGTTTGAAGTCAATTCGATAGATTTTAGAGTCGTGCTCACGAAGGGTTTGGTGAGCTTAGGAGCACCCTAGTTTTACTCTTCTTTTACATCTTACTTCAGAGAGCTATGATATTATGAGAAATTCATGTTTGTACTTCCACCAATTAAATGTCCGTGTTTACAAATTCTGCATTGGAATTTTTGTTGTACAAATCACAAATTGCAATATCAGACTTGATAAAACGGCCTCCAGATTTTTTATGAACTAAAAATATCAAACGTGACAAATAAAATAAAAGAAAATTAATTAAGAATGTTTTAATATGCCAAACACCTTAAGAGTGGACCTTGCACTAGTGTGAGTTGCACCTACTGATGATGAAATTAGAGCTGCTTTTTTTAAAACTTATATTAAATCAATTTTGTTGATTAAATTGATGTGCACCTTTTACCAACTGTTAACTAACTTCTTACTTTTCTGTTGATTGGTACGAGTATGATTTATGCGCCCCCCTATATGAAATCACATCTAGAGGATCTTTAGTTGGTACATTTTAGATCAATGATTGTAATGAAAATGACACATCTATTTCTAGGTATCTTTCCTCTACATTTGTAAATTGTAAAATTCTTATGTAGAGTCAAACATGTCTTAGTTCTATCTTGGAGGCATTCTTCGTTGCCATTCTCTACAGATTCAAAAGAATAAATACTGCCATAGTTTTTCATACTTTTAAAGAAATTAGACATTAGCAGCAGATCAGAAGTTAAATTTGTATAAAACTAGGAAGAAAAATAACTCGAGAAAAACTCGAGTCCTAGTGAAATAAGTTACAGATTCTATTAAAGCTATTATCCTTCACTAGGAGATGTTACTATCAAAACAACTTATGGTGCTTGAATTATTGCACCAACAAAAAGAGACAATCACTGCTTATGTCAGCGCATTCTAAAATTCTAATACTGCCTGATCAAAATATCATAATTCTCAGAAATATAAAATTTGATGGCCTCACACGCACCAAATGCATGGCTCCATTCATTAGAGCTGGATCATTATTAAATAATTTTACTGAGCCATGATCTTCAGCTGGAATGATTAGATTATTTGAAAATAAGAGCGTCACGACCTGGCCCGACACCTATATAATGAATTGGAACGCCAACAATCTCTTCTATCCTCTCCACGTAATTACGTGCAGCTTGAGGGAGGTCTTTGTAATTTCTCACAGAAGATATGTCGCTCTCCCAGCCTGGTAGCACCTCATACTTAACCTAAATTGAGAAAATTGAACCCGAGTAAATTACTGACCTCCATAATTACAACAATTTCCAAGTGCCAAAAGTGCAAACCTACACAACCGCTCTCTATATTCAGATCTAAGGTTTATAATAAAATTTCAAGACAACATGTAACAAAGACCCTTTTGTCAATCATATAAACGCAATAAAGAACAATAAATCAATACTCCATACCTCTAAACTAGCAAGAAAATAAATTGAAAAGCGTACATTGGATGGTTTCATTAATTTTTTCTTCAACCAATATGGACTGAAAAAAAAGAACATGGGTATATGTGTCTTTGTTTGTGCACACAATTTAGCATTTAGAATATTCATTTTCCAAGACAAGCCAGTTAAAACCTTACACAAACTACATCAAAGACAACCCAACATAAACCATCAAAAAAAAATTATCCCTTATAAACCATCAAAAAAAAATTATCCATTATAAAATCCAGTAAGATAAAGCGGGTACTTGACATACCTGTATTTGCTCCAAAAGTTCCAAATCTGACGGGAAGGACTCAACTCTTTCTCCACCCGGCTTGTGATAAGAAACCCCAAGCTTAATTTCAGGAAATCCAGAGAGGACATCCAATTTTGTAAGGTTAAGAGAGGAGAAACCGTTGATCTGGCAACAGTACTTGAGTGCTACCTGGTCAAGCCAGCCACATCTCCTTGGCCTACCAGTTACTGTGCCGAACTCCATTCCGGCCATTCTCAATGTATCACCAGTCTTGCCGAGAAGTTCAGTTGGGAAAGACCCGGAACCTACTCTTGTAGTATATGCTTTGACCTGTGAAGTCAAAAGCAAAATAATATCTTAGTGCAACTCTTTCAGAAAAGGAAAAAAGAAACCATAGCAAACTGCATTATTGCACCTTTATTGTACCCTATCTAAGTTTGCCTTTCAAAGTAAAATCTGCTTTTATATTTATCCAGGTTATCTATCAAAGCATTTGCCTTTGTGATATTTAATAAGGCATCCTTTACTATTCAGTCTTTAAGTCAATATTTAGGGACTCCTGATGCAGCAAAAACTAACCTCAAATTGAGCAGTTTAAATATAATATTGTTTGAGTAGAACTAGGATGTTCTCAAGTCCAAAACCTATCGGAATGACTTCAAGCAACGAGTCCAAACCGTTGAAACAGATATACTTCACGAGTGATGCGTTTACATGTCAAATTTATAAATTTTCGACTTAATTTAGTATAAACTCAAGAGGTTAAAAAAACGGTTTATAAGTTAATTTTAATGAATTCATTTTTCATCATTTTTTTACCGCTTCACTTTATACTAAATTATTTCGAAAATTTATGAATTTGACATGTAAACACATCACTCGTGAAGTAGATCGGTTTCAATGGTTTGGATTCATTGCTTAAAGTCAATCCGATAGGTTTTGGAGTTAATCCACAAAGGGCTTGATGAGCTTAAGAACAACCTAGTTCTACTAGTATTATTTTATTAATAAATTTCTGCATTATCAAGAAATTTAAGTTAAAATAACCATTGGTTAACAGTAATAGTTAAGCTTGGGGTTTTATAAGAAATCTATATCTAACATAGTAGCCTGACCTCCTTCAACCAAAACCCCCTTTTTTTCTCGAATCGACTTGTTCATAAAATACACCGTATCTGTGATAAATGGCTCCAACTTCTCTGCAAACCGTTTGTACCTTTCCATCTCCTCCTTCAAGAAAAAAACATCATAATCAAACCCCTTAAACCGCATTGCTGCATCTCTCAAAAGGACCTCTAACTTATCCTTGAAAGTATCCATGTGCCGCAAATCACAGACCCGCAACCCATTTCGATTCACTTTGTTGGAATAGCATGGCCCTATTCCACGTTTGGTGGTTCCAATGAGAGAATTGGCAAGCTCGGCCTCCCTCAAGCCATCGACAGTTTGATGGAAGTCAAACAAGAGGTGGGCCCGATCAGAGACAAGGATCCTTCCTGCACAAGAAACGCCATTGGATTCAAGGCCATCTATCTCTTTGAAGAAACCAGGCAAGTGGATCACAACCCCATTACCAATGACACACATAGTCTCTTCATTTAGAATTCCTGATGGGATCAGATGCAGTGAGAATTTTTTTCCCTCCGAATTGTAAATTGTGTGACCCGCATTTGCTCCTCCCTGAATGCATAAAGATACAATAACTTCAATATATCAATTTAAAATTTGTATAGTATATTAACAAGCCCTAAATCCTACTGAAAGAAACAGAAAAAGGGTACTTATTTCAAACTTCTGTTCAAATGTTTTCACCTACTTATACAACCAATCATCAGAAACCATAGCCATATACTCAATTATTTTGTATGATCAGAAAAACATATTGCCAGCCATGATGCTTAAAAAGTTTAGCGAATTGATATAAATGCACAAAAACCAATTGAGACATGATTACTCAATTGCCTCTAATTATTTACAAAATTCCATTTTTTTTGTTTACTTTTTGTCTTCCTTCTAAATGATTTATTGTCCAAACAAAACTCACATAACCTGACAGCGTGCGACGATATCAAAGTTCTTGGCAAGAATATCCACAAGTTTTCCCTTCCCTTCATCTCCCCACTGGGAACCGAGCACGCCAGCGACCTGACTAAGCGACCTCACCTTGTCAGCATCGCTGCCTGCGATGCCAACCTTCTCAGCTGCCAGTGCTGCCTGTGGAGGGACCCACCTCAAGGGACTCAATTGAGTCCATCTGGGAGCAGCCGAGGGGATTAAACGACTGCCCTGATGTTTATGGTGGGAGAAGAGGAATGGAGAGGATGACGCTTCGAAGGACAACATAGAAGAGAGGCTCATGGTGTTAGAAAGTGCCCAGACTTTTGTCACCTATCTAAAGGACTCTGCTGATGGAACAAACAAAAAAGAGAGAATTGAAAACAAAATTGATTTGATTATATAACAGTATTGCTATGCTAAGAGCTTGAAAGTGGGAACACAACTACTGTAATGGTACTAGGGAAGAAATCAATTGAAACGAAGCTGATTATTAGAAAGGAATTGCAAAAGAACAAATACTCTATTAATTGCAATATGTCATTCTATTTTTCTTTCCAGTTTCTGCATTGACAGAAGGGGGTGATCCGGGAAGAGATGGAGAAAAGAATAAGTAATACAGAGAGCAACAGAGAGAGAGAGACTTGCCTCGGAGATGTGATAGACACCGGCGGAGATCGGAGACTCGAAGGAGCGCCAGTAAGAGAGGCGGCGGAGCACGCAGGACCTTGGGTAGTTATCCTCTGCGGAGTTCTATAAAACTCCGCAGGTGCGGAGCAAATGAACGGACCAGATTAACTCTCATCCGCTTTGTGATCGGGTTAACGGAGGGGGCAGTATTATTGTGCTTTTAGATTCGTGCAAAGTTAAAACTAACGGACCACTAACGGATCAGATTAAAAGAACCGCAGTCTGCGGAGCTTTTAAGCTCCGCAGAGGATAACGTTCCCAGGACCTTTGCCCAGGACGAGTGAGGCGCTAGCGGATTTTAAACAGATCCGATTTGAGATGGGCTAATAAAGGTTTCCATTAATAATTCTTTCAATTTATGGATACTTTCTTACAAAAAATAAGAAAACGATTATATTACTATTGGAAGATTTGAGCATATCGGTGCTACGTAGTTTTGTAGTTGAATATTATTGGAAGATAATAAATATCGTTCAAAGAGCAATTGTTTATCATTCGCCCGAACGTTAATACATTTCTTAAAATGATTTGCATTGTAAAATATGTACTCACAATTATTATCGGAAAGAATAAATTCTGCATAAAGTTAAATTTGTAGGCGATTCACAATTTCAGACTTCTTTAAATTGTGTACAGAATTAACACTTGTGTTGATAAAAAATGGTCAAAAATCACCAGCATGCTATTTTAAATGCGCGGACGAATTTTCAAGGCTTCGAAAAAGGTTAACTATGTAAGAATTATTAATGCGCCCGAAAAACCAGTAAAAATTTTAATTTATACTGGGTTCACCATTTTACAACCAGAAATTCTGACAAAGTTATTCACATTCGAATTGAATTATGCAGAAAGATTGGAGGCGCATGGCCACCTAGGCATCTCAAACCGAAATTTTTATTAATATCCAAAAAAAAAAATATCAAACCCTATTCTGCAAAATTTTGAAATCAGTCTAAACTCCAAAATTATTTTGCGGAAATTCACTGACTTTTTGCAAAATTATTTTGTGGTTTTAAGTTTTAGAATTTCAAAACCGCAAAATTATTTTGCGATTTTAAGTTTTTCTGTTTATCCGGCCTGAAAAATGTTTATCCGGATTATTTGTCGTAGTCTTTCTAATAAATCAAATTATATAGTATTCCATCTATTTTAAAAAAATATAAAATATTTTTAATATTTCAATACAAAAAAAAAATTATAATATTTTCTGTTTAATTAAAATAAATCATAAAAACCTAAAACCGCAAATAATTTTGCGGTTTGGGCATATTTCAAAACTTTTCAAAATGCGGTGTAGATTATTTGCGGTTTGGGCAGATTTTGAAATTTTTCAGAATGTGGTGTAGATTTTAAAATTTTATATTGTTTTGGATATTAATAAAAATTTCGGCATCTCAAATATATTGATAAAAGAATCATGCTCAACTTGTGAATTATGCTACAATTTTCATATGAATTGAATCTATTAATAATAAATTAGCATGACTATATTGATAATAGTCTAAGAAACTATTAATTTGAAATCAATATTCAAAATATAATCTAAACTATATATATGTACATAAAAAAATAAAACTTGATGCAATCATTAGTGTTTATCTGATGACTTAAAATCAGTGTTCTAAATAGCTAGTTATAGCTACGTTATAGATGCGTTATAGTTTTTTCGGACCATAAAAGCTACACTATGGGATAAAAGTTCGCTAATTCAGCTACGACCGTTGTAGCTGTAATAGCTTACCACTATTACTGCTACGCGCTATGCACTATTGTTGACCGCTATGCTACATGAGCTTCTTATTTATTTATTTTTTGTAATTTGCATGGACTTATGTGTTTCTGTTTCTATTTGTGATGCTACACGATCTGCTATGCTGGTATGTTAAATCGAACTCTGCATTTATTTTTTTATTTGTGATTTAGTCCCCCCCTTTTATATCGGAAAATATTCAAATATTAATTTTTTTCTTTTGCTTGCTCTTCGTCTAGTGTTCACTTATAAAATTATTGCTCTTTGTTTCCTGATTTCGATTATAGTAATATGTAAACTAATTAAATAGGTACTGACTTTGTTTCACTTGTAAAATTAATTGCTCTTCGTCTATTATAATCTATAATACTAGGTATGAACTATTAAAGAATGTTATCTTGTAGATTTTTTTTTCTTATTTGTATGATTGAAAAAAGTATATACTAGATTGATAATGTTGATAATTAGTAGAAATAAAAAATATAATTTTTTAAAAGAAAAAAAAATGATATGTACAATAACTTCTGCTATAGTTTTTTTTAGCCTCTCCGTGATGACATGATAATCGCTATTTAGAACCTTGCTTAAAATTGATAACAATTTAATTACTGTTTTCTATAAATTATGATGAAGTAAATTTATTTGAAATATACACAATCAAACGAAAAAAATTTAACAATATAAAAATTAAATTGTTTCTTTAATTGTTTGTATAAAATATAAAAATATTATAAGAAATATATCAAGCTGACACACTCCAAGAAAAAAGGCTCCTACCCAGAAGCAAATCTCAGCCCATGGGCCTCTACAGAGCCCGCTCTCCCATATTCGAAATAAGAAGGCTTAGAGCTAGAGGTATCATAACACAGTCGACCTTTATGCGAACTCTTTTCCTGACCTTCCCAAAGCAACTCTTATGGCGAAGCATCAAAAGACACTTCTCCTTTCTCAATCCAGCAGAGGCGCACTCCAAGCACGCTTTCGACAAAACAGAGCAATCTCTCATCTCCCATTTCGACTCGTGCGCCACCATGAGAGACCTCACCTCTATTCACGCACAAGTCATCAAATCAGGCTTTGACCAACACGTCTTTGTCGCGGCACAGCTCGTCTCCTTCTGCTGTGTGTCAGTTCATGGTTCGGTCGACTATGCTGTTTCTCTGTTTAATTCTCTGAAATGGCGTGATTGTTTTTATGGAACACCATGATAAGAGGGTTTGGTAGATGAACAGAGCACATGAGGCTGTTTTGTTTTATCAAAAAATGAGAGAAGAGAAGGATCCTGATAGCTTTACATTTTCCTTTTTGATTAGGATATCAAGCCAGTTAATGGATATAGGTTTTGGGAAGCAGTTGCATTGCTCTGTTTTGAAGCATGGATTTGGTTTTAATACTTACGTTTGTAATAATCTGGTACACGTGTATATGATGTTTAAGGACATTAAGGCCGCTCAAATGGTGTTCGATGAAATGGCTGAGCGAGATCTGGTATCTTGGAATGCCATTATTGATGGCTATGTGAATTGTGGGGAGTACAAGGAAGCATTGAGGATGTTTAGTAGGTTAATGAGAGATGGATTCATGCCCGATGAAGTGACATTAGTCATAGCATTGTCTGCTTGCACTGAGCTAGGTGCACTCGACTTTGGTAGATGGATGCATTTTAATATAGATAACAGCCCGAAATTACATAAAACGGCTTCAATCGTAAATTCTTTGATCCATATGTACACCAAGTGTGGGGCTATTGACAATGCAATTGAGGTGTTCGACAAAATGACCAACAGAAACATTGTTTCTTGGAATACCATTATTTTGGGACTAGCTATGCATGGCAAGGCAACCGAGGCTTTGCATTTTTTCAACGATTTGTTAGGAAACAAGCTCGAGGAACCTGACGGCATTACATTCTTAGGTGCACTCTCTGCCTGCACACACAGGCCATCGTTGAAGGGAGAAGATATTTTGAATTGATGAAAGCTAACTATGGTCTGAGCCCAAACATAAAGCATTTTGGTTGCATGGTTGATCTTTTAGGGAAATCAGGCCACTTAAGGGAGGCATACGATCTCATAAAAACCATGCCGATAGAGTGCAATGCGGTGGTTTGGAGAACCTTATTGGGTGCGTGCATGGTGCATGGGGATGTGGAATTAGGGGAGAAAGTTAGTTGGCATTTGAAGAAGGTGGAGCCAGATCATAGTGGTGATTTTGTGCTTTGCTCACACATGTATGCAAGTGTAGGTAGATGGAATGATGTATTGGAGGTGCGAGGGCAAATGAAGCAAATGCAAGTGCAAAAGCCCGACATGGTATAGTTTCACAAGT
>JAJGRW010000721.1:169206-391516 GCA_025461045.1 Carex parvula
TGTCCAAATTTGAATTTCAAAGCATAAAAAATCCTCTATAACCTTCCGATTGAATCAACTAATGTACTTGAAATAGATCCTCATAAATCCATCTGTCGCTGCCTTTGTATCTACAAGTGCCTTCGTATTTAATTTCTTAAAAAAAATTAAATTGTGCCTTCGTATCACAAACTATAGCCATCACAATTTTAATTTGTCTCATTTATTAAGCCATCACATCTTTATATTAATTATTTCTAGTATAACTATCGACGTCAACAAAGAACTATTTAAATCAAGCAAGAACATGTCCAAACAATAACAAGAAAACTGTCCTGAGCCCGGAACTTGTCCCCGGAAAATAAAGAAGCATTTGACACAATTTAGGGTGTTTGATCGGCACACACGAGGGATTAAATTTTAAGTGGACTAAGAAGCACTTTTCAGTCAAATCGGATTAAGAAAAAGTGTTAAAAAGATTTAATTCAAGAGAAATGGTGCCTTAAAATTGGAGCAAGAGAGGCTTAAGTTTAGGAATTTGTACAAAAAGCAAAAATTAATTCTCACTAAGAAGATGTTGTTCGGATAGAATAAACTTCTAAAGAAGTCCAAGGAATATAAAGAGGAGTTGCCGAACACCCACATTATCATAATCTTTATTTTATTTTATTTTATTTTCTTTCTCAAGATAAACTGTGTAAGTTTTCATTTTTTTTTTTTGTAAGATTTGTTTTGTTCCTTAAACCAGCTCAGTGAAAAACCAATTTATTTGGCATATGATGAGAGAAAGAGAGTAAAAAATTATACGTTGACTTATTTCCTACGAGAATTTTCTTTTAAGATTTGATTTATTGGACTCAAAATAATATAATTTGTATTTATATTTGAGATTAGCAATTATAAATTTACAATTAGCATCTTGTAGATTAATCAAATATCAAATATGAAGATGGACACAATTAATGTCGTACTTTTGATTTGTCGAACTCAAAATAATATTATTTACATTAATATTTATATTATTTACAATATTATAGAAGGAATTAGCAAACAAAATTTGTAAATAATCTAAACATCGAGCTCAGGGGAGCATGAAGATGCACAGAAGAACTTTATGGCGTATTAAACTGTATGTTAAGACCAACAGGGGCAGATGCAGAAAATATTTTACTGGGGGTCAATAATACAAATTACAGGTTATAGTGCTGATGTGAATCTACTATTTTTCGAAATATGAATGTCACAATGATTAATTTTTATTTTTAAAAATGAATCTCAATTTTGAATTTTCTTTATAGTTTGCGTTGAAAAAGAAAAAGTACTGCTTAATTGAATGATTTTTCTTTAAAAAACAAATTTTGGGGCCAACTGACCCCACTTCTAAAAGGTATATCCACCCGAAATACACAGAAAACATAATAAAAATTCGAAGCACAAAATTTAAGGATTAAGCAACTTTTTCCGATATAATAATATGATTAGATTGGTCAAACTATATTTATTAACAAGAGTAGGGTTAAAATGCCCATTGATTTTGTACCCATTTAAATATCGTTATCTCTGTTTTCAAAATTTAAACAGTCGATCCGAACCGCTTAATATGATCTTCATATTATAATGTGCTTGGATACAAAAAAAAATGAATTTTTTTTGCTATTTTTTAAGATAAGTACAAAATCATTGTTTTTAGAAGATCCTGGACCATTCAAAAATAGTGATTTTGTACATCTCTAAACAATTAGTAAAAAAATTATAAAAATTATAAAATTTGTTATCCAAACACATTTTAGTATAAAGATCATGTTGAACAGGTCGGATCGATTATTTAAATTTTGAAAATAGAGATAAAAAATTGGAACATAATGGAGCACAAAACCAATGAAACATTTTAACCCTACCCTATCAACAATCAGGTTTGATATTTAAGTTATAAGTCTCAATCAACAATTAGATTACGTTTTTATTATTTAGAGTTTATGGGAATATATGTATTTTATAAAAAATGTAAAATATGAAATAAAATCATAAATAAACGTTCTAGACAAGTCATGCCAAAAATTTTATTAATATCCCCATTAAATAATCCACAAATGTCATCGTTTTTATTTTATTTTTAAAACTGCCTCAATAGAAATTCTAGCGGTTCACTACTTACAAAACTAACATAATTCTGGACGGTTCTGTTCTGTTGTGAGAATTTCAGAGAGTTCTAGTTTTTTTATTTTAAAATTGAGGAGTAGAGTCGTTCATCAATTAATTTCTTTTTAATGAGTAATATCTACTTACAATATAAAAATCCTACTAAATCGACATAACAAAACAGAAATATTGTATTAGTTCAATTAAAAATAATGAGGAGCATCTTTCTTTCGGACGGGCGTATATAAATGTTCCAATAGTACAACGGTTTTACTGTATAATATGTTTGTGATAAAAGAAATACAAACTTTTCCACGTTATCGATCCCTACCTTATAGTTATTTGCATCTCTATCTATAAAAAATAAGTCATTTCTCTCATTTCTAAAGCACATATAGGTTGTACATGTATTTCTCTGAGACATCTCTCCTAAACAGGCGAGACTAGGGCGAGAGATAAGACAAGAGATATGATATTTTCACCGAGAAGACAATCTTTGACAAAAACACTTCAAACGGGCGTATCTCGACACTTGAGTGTCCGATTTCAGCATATGACCACTTTTCAAAAAGCTCGCGAGGAAAAGATATAGATTTTGAACCAACTTCATTCATTGGGATAACAACGCAGTCATAATTGCAACCAAAAAAAAAAAAAAATCTCAAAACTTGAGTTTAAGTTTCCGATTAAGTTTTTTCTTTCTAATTTTCTATTTCCTTGCCCTTTATCATATTTTTTCTTAGACATTATTTTTGTAAATGTATGGAGTCTCATATAGAGTTTTTTTTGTTATATTTTTAATTTTGAAATTTAGTTTAGCATTTTTATATTAAGATTTAGGATATGCTATAAAAAAGACAATCGCTGAAATTTAATTTAGTGTTTTTATTTTGAAAAAAAAAAAAAACAGAACCACTAAAATTTCTGAAGGTTAGGGTAATTTTTAAAAATAAAATAAAAATAAGGGCAATTGTGGTTTTTTAATGGAGGATATTAATAAAAATTTGGCTGAAATCATGTATCATAAATTTAAAAGCTATTTAGCAAAATAGTATGTGTAGATAGCTCAAAGTTGTCACCATCAACATTATTTAATATAACATGTAATGAGGTTCAGTTCTCTGGTAGGAATAATGATATTGACATTACTATTTTTACGGTAATTAGTCTTTAGTCTAGTGGTAAAGATAAAACTTTTGTGTGAGAGATTGTAAATTTAAAATCTAAAAAAATAATTTTTCGTAGATATTAAATAATTAGATAGCTTGACCTCTCTTTGAATTTCGAAAATGACATAGCAATCACTATTATATTCTTCTCACAAGCTTTCCGAAAAGTGGTCATTTGATGAAATCGGACACTCGAGCGCCGTTTTATGGCCGTTTGAAATTTCGTTATCGGAAATCGTCTTTTCGATGAAGATAGCGTCTCTTGCCTTATCCCTCGGCTTACTCTTGCCTGTTTAGATTTACTTGACTCAGAAAACTATGTAAGCCCTACAGGAAGAGATGCTTTAGAATAACTTAGAAAAAATAAAGAGAGATGCATTATAACAAGAAGACACAGATCGATGATGTGAAAAAATTTGTATTTCTTTCATCACACACGGATTATACAGTAAAACCGTGTAGAATTGTTGGAGCATCTCATATACCCCATCCGAAAATGCATTTCAGAACTTCCGAAAATGCCCTCCAACATTCATACGCGGTTTTACTAAAAGCCGTGTATGAATGTTGGAGCACATTTATACACGGTTGTAACAGTAAAACCGTGTGTAATGTGCATAAATTTTCGGAATAGTGTTTCTTGCTTTGGGCACGGATTCAATTGGAATTTTGAGCAAATGTGTAATATCCCGTGTTTGTTTTGCGTTTCTGTACTAGTGGTTGCTGGTTTAGTTCAAGTAGTATTATTGTTGATTAAGACATTGTTAAAAGAAAATTAGTAACTTGAGGTTTATGTGTTATTGTTGGTTTGTGGTGAAGATCATTTTCGGAGAATAGATGCTCAAGAAATAGGCAACGACTTTTGGTTTGTTTAATTGAAGCTAGTCTCGTATATATCTGAACTTCATTATATCTTATCTAGTGTCATCCTCTCTCTATCGGTCAATTTGTTTATCTTTATTTAATTCATATTTAAATTAAGGTAGACTAGAAGTTAGTTTAAATCTATGCACTTCAATTTTAGTACTTTTTCATTGTTAATATTTTTTGTTAATTAGAAGAATAATATAAAATCGATTAGAAATTGAACTTAGAAAAAAATCACAATAAAAATGGTAATTTAAGCTTTGAGACTTATTCACTCTCCCCTCTAGATCATTTTCCTAGTACAAAAATGATATTAATGAATGTGTGATTTTATCCATGTGAAATCTTTTAGTAAATTACATGACGATTGTACCTAACTATTATGCTAAAACCCATGAATATTAAATAAGAAAAAGTTTATTTTTAAAAATTAGTATGAATAATAACCTACTCCTAGGTTTGGACTTGAGACCCATTTGTGGGCTTTTAATGAAAACTCATTTTGGTGTTTTTCAGAGTATCCACTGTTCCAATAGAAGAGGGTCCACGTGTCACTATTTTTCATGTTTTATGTATTTCATATTGTGTTCACATGTTTATTTTTATTTTTAAAGTCTAAACAGTTAATCCGCATCATTCAACATGATCTTCATATTAAAATATTTGGAGATAAAATTATATATTTTTTTGAATTTGATTACTATTGTTTAGATAGATATCATGTTGTTAAAATTTTGGTCGATCATGAACAATTCAACATGATCTTCATATTAAAATATCTAAAAAGTAAAAATATTAAAAAAAATATAACATTTGATCTCGAATCATATTTAATATGAAAAATCATATTATACAGTTTGTACCGACTTTTGAACTTTAAAACAGAAATAAAAACTATGAAACACGAATAAAACATAAAAGACACCGACATTTAAACCGTCACTATTCCAATATTATTTAAAAAAAAAAATACACAGATGGCGTGATAGGACGGACCAATTAGCCGGGTCCGGATCTCCTAAAGTAACCCAACTTTTGGGTTTTCAATCGGAACCATCCGATTCAATTCTGTTGCTCGAGATCGTTTCAGAATTCAAATCTGTCGTCGGAATGTGTGCGCTCCATTTCGAATGGATGATCTCAGATCCGAATCGGACGGTCCCGATTTAAAATCCAAAAATTGAGTTACTTCACTGGATCCGAATTCACCAATTAGGTCAGCCAGCGCTCAAGTTCTCCATATACATCAGTATCAATTGTATTTTCCTGGTCGAGGTAAAATACAGTTTTATATATATATATATATATATATATATATATATATATATATATATATTATCTTATTAACCATCACAAAGGACTTTTGGTTCCCTTTATAACATTTATCTAATTTTAATAGTGAATAACAATACTTTTTCATAATATATATTAAAATATATGATATATTTACTATTCGGATATGGATAATTAAAACATAAAATCATATCAGTATTCATATCCACACAGATATTCAGATATCGAATATTCACATTTAATTTTTCGAATACAGATCTAATACAGCTCGGATATTATCCAGACTGTTTTCACCCCTATATACACCCCTTGCTGCCCGCTTTAACTTGACCTCTATTATTAACATCAACTGCATTATTTAAACAAGAAAATAAACAACGAAAAAGAAATATATTGACTCGTCAACTCGGGAATATAATATTCTTTAGTTAAGATAGATTATTGCGTGCTATATTAACGAAGAGATATTATTTTTAGGAGTTCACTAAAAACAGATTTACAAGATATCCCTGTCTTTCCCTAGAACGAGCACCCTCAGCTTTCATCTTATGTTTTGAGAGAGTCGTCTTCTTGCTGTTGATTACAAATATCTATTGATTCCGAATATATATTTTTTATTAATTGTGTCAATTCGAGAAACAACTTTTTTGATATAATAACTAACATAATACTTTTTATGTGGAATGTCAGTATGTCACAGACTTATAATCTGGCAAAAAAAATTCACATAAAAAAATTCATATTTGAGAGGCTTTATTAATCCCATTTTTATAAAAAATAAAATAAAATAATTGGGCCGAATCTACGCATTCTTTCTCAAATTCTTCTGAAGATTCCATTTGTATTGTAATAATTTCTGCCAACTAAATTACACTTAATTATGTCATTTCATTTATCTAAATGTGTTTTTGCCAATTGCCATTGTAATTTCTCTCTGAAAGGTTAATCCTGAGGTTAAGTTTCATCAAGATCTGTGCATGATTTTCATCTGACGGTCCAGACTTTTCTCTTTTCTGGGTGGAAATTCACTCTACAAGGCATGATATAATTTTTTTATGTAGAGGTCAATTCACAATGCAATAGCAAATTAGCAACTAGCAAGCAGAAATAAGTTCTCAAAAAAAAAAAAAAAAAAAACAACAACAGAATCATGCGGATGAAAACCTCAGAACCTCACTGTTGATATGCTTCGACAGGCGTGGGAGCCCACAGATCAGTCTCCTGGAATGCGTCAACAGGTGGATTTCATGACTAGATGGGGTGATTATGAATCATTGTTCGTCGGTCACGGCACCAGACGCAAAGCTAGACCAGCACGGCAGCTAAGCCGCCACGTGGTCAAACTGGAGAAGAGCTGAACGTAGGATGTAAGATCTTCTGCTTCTCAAACTTTGTATATCTTCTGTGTGCAATTCTGTTTCTTTTCCTAAGGCAGTGCTTCAGAAATAGTGGCGTAGAGGAAGGAGAAGGAAAGGAAAGGAGGGATCAGCGCTAATTTCACTCTCTCTACACTCCAATTTGAGGGTGACAAATTTCAGAGATTTTGTACAATGAACTCAGCCTCTCTCCCCTTCACTCCTCTCTGCTCTGTCTTCAATTTTCTTCTTCTGAAGCAACGGAATGACTCGGTTAGGTCCGGTCTGCTGGGATTTCCCCTCCGCTCTCTTTCCTTCCTTTTGATGAACAATATTTCACCTCTTCTAAAACACAGTCTAAAGTATTATGGTCCTTCAGAATTTTTATCATACAACTATAATACACGTAGTAATTATGCTTCAACTTTTTACAAAACAATTTTTGTACTGTAAAATCATTGGACTTTTAAATAGAAAAAAAACATTTCAAACCGAAAAAATGTTAAATACTTCTTAACACTTAGATTATTTTTTTCCTTAACACATCAAAAAGTGCACAAATATATCAGATAGCAAAATAAAATTTTGCCGCTTGAATTGTAATATTGATCAGATGGCAAGAAAATAATTTTCTATGGATTCATTTTAATATCTCACGCAAAAAGAATTGACGGTCTCCAAATAATTAAATATAAAAATTCACGGATAAACTTTCCGGTCTCCATAGCAAATCATGGCTCTGGTCTTTGACAAATTAACGACGAAAATACAGACTTTCAATAAAATAATAATAATTATTATCATGTTATTATTTTTAACAAAAAGAAAATTTAACGTTACCATCAAAGAGAAATTTTTGGAATTCTCTTCTATCTCCCAACTTGTTATAAAAAATATTAAAAAAAAAATTGAGCTTTTGATGTTTTTTTTAATGTTAAAGTTCAAGTTACTCAATTATTTAATATTTACAAGAAATTTTTCATTTATATTTCAAATTTACAACCTTCACACGTAAGATATTATGTTTGTCACTAGATTGAACTTTTGATGTCATATGCCTCCCACTTTGTTAAGAAAAAAAAAGAGTAAAATGAAAATTGAAGCTTTTAATTTCTGAGCTTGACTAGATTTTCTTTTTTGGATACAGACATTTACATTGAGAAGAACTCCGTAGTATTTTATGAATGAGGTGGGAGTTTTGTTCAAACGGCTTTGGATAAAGTCTCATTTAAAGTTTGATTTAAACCGTCCGATCTGCATTAAAATTAGTATAAACATTTAGATTCAATGAGCCATTTAAATTTATTAAGTTTTGAATATGTTTGCACAAATCTCAATGCAAATACCTGATACTTAGTTAGATGATACAACTTAGCTTCTCAGTATTTTGTATGTTGTCTGAGATTTTTTGCGTTCTGCTCCCTGTGTCTGCTGCGATTAAAAGACGTAGTTTGACAGTGCATGCAGTGATGATATGCCTTTATAGTAACTTAGTTATTAGGAAGCAGAGAACAGGGTCTGGTGACCCTCTTCTACTTGGGATTATTCTCTTCTTTTGTAACAAACAGTTTCTTTAATGAAACAGGGCTGTAAACACAGCCTTTTTAACCAAAAAAAAAAAAATCTCAATGCAAATTCGGAAAGCCCTTTGGACAAAACCCAATCCCTTATGAATGAGAGGATGAACACGTTTAGTGCATTTTAGTGTATTATTCATTAAGACCCTAAAAGGATTTGATGAAATACCGTGGAGAATTTAGATGATTGGACATTTGGATTTTGGACTAGCAGATAATTGTACAGTGGGAACTTTGTATTAACATAGTTCAATCTTAAGCAACGAAATAGTCAAAAATCAAGGAAAAATAAAAACTTTGTTCAAATTGATTTTTCTTTTCTTGTTTTTTTTTTTTTACGTACGAGCTAAGAAGCATTCCTCCTCTTCCAGCTTTCTCTTCATCAATGGAGGACAAAATTCATTTTTTGCATAAATTCGAGAGGTCAAGCATTTTTTATTTGAGAAAGAATTCATATTTTGTTTACAAACAACTTGTGTAAAAATTTCAGAAAATTAACTTCCGTAAATTTGTTTAGCACCTGGTGGATGTCTTCATTTAATTAACCAACCATACCGAACTATTAAAATCAATTAAGATGAACTTAGACATTTTTGTAAATGATGATTTGCCACCTCATTGGACCACTAGATGTACTATGTAATTAAATAAGTAATAACAGTGTGCAGTTCTTTTACAACCCAGGATATCTGCCAAATCCTCCCAAAGAACCTTTTTTTCTCTCTCAAAGTGAGGTTCGTTTCTACCTCTATCAGGAGCAGGGCATAATCGCATATGCACAAGTGCGGCCCCTTTTGTAAACTATCTTATATACTATTTATAAAAATCAATTTGGAAAAGGAATATTAAAAGGGAGCTTATTAATTGGTTGGACCAGTTTTGTTATACCAGAATCCTATTCTGTAATGAAATGAAATGTAAAGGCATGCTAGTTGTCGGCCCATATTAACTTGTGGGCCTATTATGATACTCGTAAATCTTCTCAGGAAATCATATTTTGATGTACTTCTATTATAGCAATTTGCATGCATTTCCTTTTGCGCTTGACTTTTTTTTTTTAGAAAAAATAAGGATCATGCCCTCGTTTGATTGAATGGATATTTTGCGCTTGATTTTTATTTCATTCTTGTAAAAGGAAAACGAAACTTAATATTATTAGTTATATATTTAGGTTTATCCGACAATATGTTCAGTCTTTTTATGTTTTTTTTCTTTTTTTCTTTTTTTGAGATAAAGATAAGAATGTAGTCTCTCAACTTTAAATATTAACAAACAACTTTTTACTATAATATTATCTTAGCCATCAGACAAAAACCTTTTTATCTCTGTTGTCTTTCACATAATTGATTTATATAGCAGATTCATCGACACGACGACACATTGTTTGATAGGACTCTTCTTAAATTTCATATTGTTTTTGCTTTTTACTTGTTTCTTTGAAGAGAAGTTATTTTCTATATAGTTCTATAATTCACGTGGCTTTAATTAGTATATAGAGGGAAAGATACTAAGCAGTTTTTGAGAATTTATTTATTTTTAAGGGATTATGAAGTTTGTAAAATGTTTAGAAGGCATTATTATATATAGACATATTTTCAGAATGCATTTAACACAAAACATTTTACTTCATAAATCTTTAAAAGCAAGATCTTGTTTGTTCATTTTTAAAATGTTGGAGGGTACCTGAACCATTTATCACAAAATGTAAAAAGTATTTAAACTTCATCCAAAAAGAATCTTATTCTCATATACCTATTCTTTCACTTTTTCTCATTCTCATACAGCAACAGGCTATTGTGTAAACAAGAAGTCACACCACATGAACTAAATAACAGTAAGGTGGAATCATGCACAATTGTATCAAAAAAATATGTTTGTAATCAAACATATAATCGTCGAATTAGAAAAAAAAAAATATTTTTGTAATGCAAGCATAATATAGTCGAAACATAAATAATAGATTGTCATATAAAGAGAAAATAAAAAAAATAAAAAGATGAACGTATGAAACTTGATCCTTATCAGGGGCAGACCCACTAAGAATCATGGGGGCAACTGTCATTCCTGAATTCTGAATTTTATGTAGATTTATAAATCCGGATTAATTTTGCCCCTCCTCCCCCTCTAGAATTTTATTTTGCCCCCCTTCTGAAATTTAGGATTAGAATTTAGATTATTGAAAATTAGAAATCAGAGCATTGAAAATTATAAGTTAGAGCATTAATTTTTTATCCAGTCCCCGATTAACTAATGGATTACATGGTTAGCTAGTTAACCGACTTTATTTTCTTCCCCACTGATGAAATTATGAATCCGCCACTGTCCTCACCTCCACCATAATTTTGTCAACTAAACATGATTTGATATATACTTTTCTTTCTGTTTCATTACCTCTCTTTCTATTAATCTCTATCCAAACAAAAAAAATAAAAAGATGGATGTATGAACATGACAGGACAGGTCCTTGGGAGGGCTGGACAACTATTCGATCTGTAAATCCATGTCCGGTTCAAGGTAAATCTGTATTGAGTTTATATTGCTCCGGGGCATCCAATAAAACCCGGTTCATGGAAACTATCTGAGAGAACAGTAGCTGAAATGAAGCTTTGCGTCAGATACTTAGTGGTGGAGGAGATCGGTACATGGAACGTGGATCTTTTGATTCAGTTTTTCCGTTACCAGAATTGCTTGCACATACTGACAAATGTGAAACCACCTAGGGAAGGGGCGGGTGTGGACCGGCTTATCTTCTCTGGCTCAACGTTTGGAGCATTTTCAGTTAAGCAAACTTTCAAGCACATCTCTCAAATAAGTCATGAGGCGCAGGGTAACCCGGTTTAGAAGCTGGTTTGGAGGAAAGGTTCATCTTTCCTAGCATCAAGAACGTCAAGAGGTGAACTGACGTGTGCTGTTTGTAATCAAGAGGATGAAGATGTGCTGCACATGCTGTTTTGGTGCCCGTTTGCAAGAGCTGTTGGCTGCTTGGACCCTTAGCACTACGCACTGACGGTTTACCTCAAGACATTTCTTCAATCTCTGCATGGTTTTATGAAAACTCATAGGAGGAGGCATGGACTGTCATGGCGAACACTGCATGGGCAGTTTGGAGATGTCAAAATGAGAAGGTTTATGAGGGCCAAGTTCCAACTTTTGAAAGGTTTGTGGATATCCTAAACTCAATAAGCAGAGAGACTAGAATAGCTACTTCATCTCATGTTAAAAAGGGGCTTGGGCATGGGATGTTAATGTGCAAGTGGGTGGTATAGCTACTGTTTATAAGTGCATGGTTGATGGATCATGGAAGCCACTATGGAGGAGGGTAATTGGCTTTGTGCTTGAGGAGGGTGGTGAGCTAAAAGGCTACAAGGCAGCTCCTTGTACGGCATGCTGTCTACTGCAAGTGGAAGCGGTAGCTTTAAAGGAAGCCGTCTTGTTTGTTAAATGGATGGGGCTTCAATCTTGCACCTTCTTCACAGATAATCAGACTCTAGCTCAGGCGTGCATGGCTTAACAACCTCCTCTAGATGTCAATTGGAGAGCATATAAAGAGATACATGAAATTTAGGGATCGCTAAAAGAGAATGAATTTGAGTGTACACATATTGGTCGAAGCTGAAGCCACAATGCGATGGCTGACTAGTTTAGCCAAGGGGGGTAGTGCACTGGAAGAGGGTTATACTGGATACATGTACCATACCTTTAAGTTTTGAGCAATTGTTTTAGGAATGCATATCCTCTGCAATAACTCAAAAGGGAATCTTTTATCATAACAGGTTGGATTTATCTAGGTTGAATATGGCATCTGTTTGCCTTATTCCTAAAAAGGAAAATGCATGTGAGGTTAAACATTTTAGGCCAATAAGTTTAATTAATTGTAGCCTCAAAATTATTACCAAATATTTGACGGACAGGTTGGCACACATTCAAATGTATTTATTAAAGGTAGAATGATTATGGATAATATCATGATTGCAAATGAGGTTTTACACTCAATTAGGATTTCTAAAGTTCAAGGTGTACTTTTCAAACTAGATTTTGAAAAGGCATACGACATGGTTAACTGAAATTTTCTGATTGAAGTTTTAAACATTAGGGGTTTTGGGTTGCGATTTATTTCTTAGATTAAATGTTTATTATATAGTAGTAAGACTTGTATTAATATTAATGGGGAATTGGGTTCTTATTTTAATTGGTCCAAAGGCTTACATCAAGGTGATCCTCTTTCACCTTTTCTGTTTAATTTAGTGGCTGAGGTTTTAAATAAGATGCTTAAAAATTTACAAGCTGCTGGTCTCTTACAGGGGTTAGGGGATTTTCCTAGTGTTGGATAGATCCTCAACTTACAATTTGTAGATGACACTTTGTTATTTTGACGTGCTGATAGAAAGATGATTGTTACTTTAAAATGGCTATTGATGTGTTCTGAGAATCTGTCAGGGCTGAAAGTTAATTTTGATAAGAGTGAGATGGTTCCTTTGAATATTAGTGACTCAGTGGGTTAGTCATTGGCATCAGAATTAGGTTGTAAATTAGTTAAGTTACCTATTACATATCTTGGGGTTCCTTTGCATTGGAAAAAATTACAGGTTTTCGAGTGTTTGATTGAAAAAATTGAGAAGAGGTTGCAATCATGGAAAGGTAGATTGTTGTTAAATGGAGGTAAAGTAATTTTATTGAATGTAGTGGTCTTAGCTATACCTTTGTATTGGTTGTCTTTGTATAAAATGCCAAGTAAAATTAGGTATAAAATTGATCGCCTTAGGAGAAAATTTTTATGGTTTGGGGGCAATACTGTTAGGAAAAAACATTCGCCATTGCTTAGGATCGAGTTTGTTGTAGTAAGAAACATGGTGGGCTTGGTGTTTTGGATTTACTAAAGATGAACTTGGCTTTGATAGCCAAGTGGTTGATGAGGTTTTATGATGCTCAAGAACAGGGAACTTGGAAAAACAAATTTAATTGATAAATATTCTATTGCAGGTGATTATAGAGTACAATCAGCTCTTTGGAAAGATATTCTTTCCCTTAAATCAATTGTCCATGTTAGTACTGATTGGAAAGTAGGGACAAGTACATTAGTTCATTTCTTGTTGGATAGATGGGCGGGTGATTTCCCTTTAGCTGATGTTTATCCTAATTTGTTTCTTATAGCTTATGATAAGGATATATTAGTTGCTGATGTGTTTAGAACTCATGTAGTAGATATTAGTTTTTCAAGACAATTGAATGGTAATACACTTAGTGAATGGGCTTCTTTAGTAGAGCAATTTTCACATTTCTGCTTAGGTACTGATTTGGATCAGATTGTTTGGAGGTGGACAGCATATGACAAATTTACAGTTAATTCTCTGTATAAATGGTTATAATTTGGAGGTGTTCCTATTAATGAGTTTGATTCTATTTGGGCAGCCAATATTCCTTTAAAAAATAAAATTTTCTTGTGGCTCCTTAAACAAAACAGGGTTCTTACTAAGGTTAATTTGGATAATAGAGGTTGGCAGGGTGATCAAAGATGTGTGTATTGTACAGATTGGAAATAGTTGATCATCTTTTTGTGTCTTGTCCGGTGGCTCATTCACTTTGGAGTTGGATTGTAAATTATAATAATTTTGTGTTTGATTGTTTATGTGTGGTTAATCTGTGAGAACTAGATTACTATATTCCTTTAAAGAATGCAAACCTGGTGGAAATAATTCGAGGGGCAGTACTTTGGTCAATTTGGTTGGATAGAAACATGATTGTTTTTCGTGATGGTAATATTTTGAATATTCAAGCTTTAGGTTCCAAGATTATTTCACTTGCTTTCTTTTAGGCATCTCAACATAAAACTGATTTAACTAAGCAACTAAAGCTTATTATGTCTTGTGATGTGAAGGACCTGTCAGGTACCATGTTGGCCATTTCCATGGGGGCTATTCAGGTTACAATCCTTATGAATAGAGGAGGGATAGCTTTGGATGGTGAAGATGAGTTGTAGATTGTGCATTGGTTGAATATGGATGATCTTAAATGCAAATTTTTACTTTTATAGCTAATGTTAATATTTGTAGGATTGTGTTGTGTGCTTTTCTGGTTTGTTGGTTTCAGGTTATATTTTTGATGTTGTTGGTCTTTATGTGGGTGCTGGATGGTAGTTCTTTTTTATAGCAGATCATACCGACAATACTGTGTAATACTTTGGTTTTTATTTTAACGAAAATCGGTGGCAATGCCACTTCTTTCAAAATAAAAACTCAAAAGAGTCTTTTGAGTTAATGAATCTTAACCGTCTGATTTTAAACGGAGCCAATCGGCTTCTGCCTATAACATGAGGCCCTTTACTATTAGTGCAGATCTAGTTCGTACGAATCTTAAAACAAATTAGATAGTCGAGATGTATTAACTCAAAATATTCCATTTTGAGTTGAGGCAGAGAATACGAATTCTTGTTTTAGGCAGGTTAAGCTACGATATATTTGTAACCTGATATAAGTGTTTTTGAGTGAAGTAATAAAGGCCTACGGGCAAACAAAATACGCAGCCCATACTTATACACCTCTGAGTTACTGAGGCCCAAAATAAACAAATTATGCTGTTTCGTGACCAACACATATTCTACCATCGGATCTAGAAATTCTTCTACGCGTTCTATCAGCAACGTCTGACGACCAGAAAAAGAACTGCTGTTCCTTTTGAGTTTAGCTCCAGACCGTCTGATCAGAATCCGGGCCAATCCGGCCCCCGTCTGTAATGCAAGGGGTCCTTTCAAATTCGTGTGGATTAAATCAGACGGTGCAGATCTGAACTCAAAATTTGAGTTAACTCGGAGCATCTGAATTCTGTTCCGTGTACTGCTACGACTAAATATCTTCTGTGACGTGTATATCGCAGAGAAATATCTGTAGCAGATCCTATGACAATGGACCCTCTTGGTCCTTTCTAATATTACTACAGAGAAATGGTACATTCGTATGGTTCACTGAAATCCTGGTCCCACCTCAAACAAGATTCGCGGCAACATCACAAATTCACAACACCAAGTTTCCAGTCATGGGGCGAATAGTTGGAGAGAAAAAATGGATTGTGTTATATTCTTTCGGGAAGAAGCGAATATACGCAAGCAATTCCGACCCGAAAAAAAGAAGATCCAATTGGAATCAAGCATCCTTCCCTCTCCGATTCTCTCTCGCTCTCTCTCTTTCCTTCTCTCTCCTCTTTATCTCCCGCTCGTGACGTTGCTATATATTTTGCTGTGTTATCTTTTCCCAATCTAAAGTTCATTCCTTTTGCGCCGCTCTTACAAGGTAGCTTTTTAGTATCCCTCAGTTCTATTTAATTGAAATAAGAAATTAAACTCTTTTCTTTACTGGTCGTGTAAATGGAACGGAAGGAGGAAAAAAGAGATTGCATTTTCGTACTGTTAACCCTTCACTTGCTTGCTTCTACATTCTGTTAAAGATTTGTTTGGTTGGTCTGAATAATTCTTAGATTAGCTAGTCAGATTTTTACTAGCATTAACATGCTAAACCATACTGTACCTGGCCGGTACAGAGGTACTGAGGCAGGCTGGTATTGAACTAGAACCATACCGATGCAGTCCTAGTCAATTCTTAAGTACAAATTGTGATGTTCGACAACAAATTTTCTGGTACAATAATCAACGGTATTTAAACATGTTTTTATCAATGAAACATGCCAAGTAGTCTTTTTTAAAAAAAAAAAATATAATCATCGGTGATATGCATTTTTTAATCGATTTTCAAAACTTCCCTAATCATAGGCAAAGTTCACATTAAGACATGTCATCATATTCTCTTTTTTTATTACTGTAATTTCCAGAAGGAGGTTTGGAGAATAAATGGGAGCTGAAGATACATCAAAAGCTTCTAGATTTATAGAGGGTCTCTGTGGCATACAAGCTGACAGTGATGAATCAATCCAAAGATTGCAATTTGGGTATTTCTTTTTCCTTTTGTCTTTCTATCTTCTAATGTTATCAAGGCCATACATTTTTTTTTTTTAATTCAATGGAGCCCCGTACAATATTAGCATGGTTATACTTATCTGGTAATTTCCGTGCTATTTGCATGCTAATTAAGAGATATGAGATTAAATTGGGACAGATAATCCATTTCTGTATGTAATTTCAGACAATTATGGCAGCAAAGACCGTCATGCTTCAGGCCAGTTCATTGCAGTCTCAACTGTATGTAATAATACACATAAGCTACTGACTACTTTATTCGTGCAAACTAGCATGAATATGTGCAATTTTGTAAATAACTGTGCGCTTACTAACAGGTGACAAGCATTGGGGAGAGACCTTTGCAAATGTAATCACCTCTCTTCCTTTTATTGTTCTTGGTCTCCAGGCTCCAAGGCAAGTTACTCAGATCCTCTCCCTCTCCCTCCCTTCCTCCCTCACCCCACCCCCACCCCTCATCCCCACCCAAAATAAATAAATAAATAAATCTATACCTAAGGTGTGGTTTATCAGTGTTACAGGAAGAGCTGGAGCAGTAAATTATATGCCAATTCTTTGATAGGAGTAGGAATTGCATCGAGTCTGTACCACACTTCAAGAGGAGAGGTAAGGAAATATCTCAGATGGGCTGACTACACCATGATAGCCACAACCACCGTGGTGAGTACAGATCCATTATTTCAATTTGAGTAAGAGTTGCATTTTTAAATTCTAGTCTTTTTCATTATTGTGTAGTGTTTATCAAGAGCTCTTAGAGAAGAGAACCCAAAGTTTCTGATGACTGCTTCAACAATGCTCTTGCCTTTTCAACCGATGATGGTTTCTGCTCTCCACATGGGTATGATGGAGGTAAGCACATTCATATTTTTATAATTTTCTTTTTGCCAAATAACACCCAACAATTGCCACACCAGCAATTAACACCCAGTGTTTTGGAGACTTTGAAACGAGAGCAGGCTGTTAACTGTGACTGAGGGAGAAATTACTAACTAGGGTCAATAATAATACTTTGAAAGAAGTTAATAAAAATGATCATCCAATTTTAGTGGAGTTATTTGATCCCACTCAGTCCCATGCCACTCTGCCACTGGCTACTAGGCTGGTGGATTCACTCGCTTACATACTGGATATTTCTCCCTACTCTACTAATAATTTCTCCCTACTCTACTAATAATTTCTCCCTCAAGTGTATGTTGAACTAAATCAAGAAAATGAGCTCAATTTTAATTCCAAACTTAAGTGAATTTGTTACTAATGTAATTTTCTGAGTTATTAGTCTCTTTTGTTCAACTAAACCTTGGATTTTCTGGTATGATGCTCCATATGACCTAGAACATTTGTTGCTAATTATAAATACATGGAGATTTAGTTTGATGTGCATGACCTAGAAATAGTTTAGTCTCTTTCATTTTGATGTGCACTAACAAAAGTATGTCTTTAACGGGCACTATGTAATTCATTTTTAGGTGTCCTTTGCAAAAAGAGCATCTGTCAAGCCAGAGCTAAGAATGGCACATAGCCTTCATACCATGTCTGGTTTGCTGGGTGGAGCCTTATTTTTTGCAGATGATTGCTTTCCTGAGACTCCTTATCTTCATGCAGCTTGGCATCTAGCAGCTGCTCTTGGTGTAGGCACATGCCATAAACTTCTCGAATGATATTATGGAGTGGCCATTCTCATGCATATAATTTATTACTCCATTTTTTACATGATTTACTGGTTACATCCTGCTTGGGATTATTTATCATTTATCAATTGATAGTTGATATCACCAGTTGAGTGGGGTGAGGCGGGGGTTCCCACTGTCAGTTCGTCGACATCAATTTCTGTTGATTCGAGGATAATTGCACAAAAGATCGTATGTATTTTAGATCTGATTCATCTGAAGTTAGTATTTAAAATTATTATTATTTTCACAATATCCTGGTAATTTTTGGATGACTGTATCTCTTGCTCCAAGTTTGATTGTTTCATGTCAAGACTGAATGGAACTGATCTGCAGACTAAAAAAAATATTCTTCCAGCTGTCTTTTTCCCAGAGTACTTGCATTTGTATGCCTGGATACCGAGGATATCATCTGGATCAGCTGAATTGCACTTCTTTTAAATTTTACCTTTAATTTTAGAATGTGTTAAGAAGTATTAGCTTCCTATTAGTTTGAGATAATTGATAAGGTACTTTACGTACAGAAACTTGCATTAAAGCCCTGACAGATTCATAAATCCTGAACAGATACTAACATTGTAGGCCGAAAACCGATAAAAAAGGAAATTTTCAATAAATAGTCATATGACCTGCAATGGTTCAACTGATGTACCAAAGCTTTCTGAGACTCGAATTGGGTTGTAATGCTAGTGCTAATCTGGTACGATACTAGTTAACATTGGCTCAAAATAGTTTAGTCTTGCTAAACACTTTTAAGTAAATTCCTATTGCTCTTGAATAGGGCCCAAGAATAGGGGGTAAAAATATAGAAATGCTTCCTAAATTATCCTAAAACTTTTAATCTAGTCTTCTGGAATTCTTTTTCCGGAAATAGGCAGCAGCAATTGTAACACTTAACATATGTAATACACTTGATTTTTTCGAAAAATACAATTATTATCCCATCTTTATTTAACAAAACAAAATGCTACACATTCAGAGGAATATGAAAGCAGCAAAATATTAAAAATGCAAAATTGGAAGGTCACCTACAATATTACTAATATAGCTTACGAGCGGCAAAGCCTATAATCATTGAACGTATCATGATTCCCAGAAAATAATCTCACCATTATCCCCAACCAAACCCAAATCCTTGAGCCTCCTTTCCTGGTAGTATTCCAATCCATCCAATTCCAACTCTCTGTTTTTGAAAATACTATCTATCTGCTGAAGCACCTTCTTCTCACCAGCTCTGACCCCAACGGCTATTTGCATCCTGGGATCCAAATTGCCACTTTCCAGAAGCCCTTCATCCTGCATTTAAAAATTTCAATCAATGAGTTTTTGAATGCTATTTGGGAAAAACATGACTATCTGTGAGTTCGGAAAAAGAAAAGAGAAGAACACCCATAATTTGTGGTATTAGAAGTCGGTGTAACTATAGCAGATCTATATCAATGATCTCTTGTCAAAATTGAATTCTTTCCCCTTCTTGTTTTTTTTTTCTTGTTATTTTCTGAGACCTAACCATATTCACTTCTTTCATTAGAAGAAAATTGAAATAAATGTGGCCTTGAGAAGACACAACGGGAGGTCGAATTTTCTTGAAATAATAACATTCCAAAAACAAGAAATGATTCAATCAGCACTTTTCTTGTCCAATCATAGAGCATTTTGTTGCAAATAATTAATGGTGCTCTCTACTTGTGTACAAATGAATGTGATACTTCTTGAACCTTCCAAAAAAAAAAAAAAAAATGACCCTTTGTTTTAAAATGTGACCCTTTGCTGCTACTACCTTTGGGCTTAGCTAATATCAGTGTTGCCTCTTCTACATAAGGCTTAACTAAAATTGCTGTTACCTCTTCAACAGAAGTAGCATAGGCAGATAGAGCATTCTTGCATGCATCTCTCACAACACGGCAAATCGCCTCCTCATTTTCATGGCTCAAAGGTAACTCAAGGTGGCCCCATATAGCATTTCTGAAAATTGATTCTAAAAGAAAAGCATCAGTTCCACCAAGCGCAACCAGGCGTAAGTAGGGGAGCAGTTGAGGTGGCAGGCTATGACCTAATACTATGTCAAAATATGCAGTCTGCCCGAGACCATTGGATTCAGCTATGTCAAGCTTGTCGCCATAAAAAGGATCTGATTCAGAGATCTCTAGTGTGAGAGTGTACACTTCCCGGTTTGGGTTTGATTCAATGAAGCCATAGTCTAGTGCCAGCTCTGCATTGCTCTTCTCCAGGTCATATTGGATGCATACCTGTCAGAGGTATCTTGTGGTCAATTAATTCAACTTGGGGGAAAAAAGCAGGCAAGGCACCATTTGCTTAATTTTATATTCATCAGAGGCATCCAATTAAGCCTAATAAACTATTCATGTGCGAAATTCACCTGCTCGCCAGACTTTACAAGGAGTGGGGCCCGCAACGAGAAAACCTGGTCCCTCCCAAAAAGACCTTTCCCTTTGATCTCCCATGCTAAATCTTCTGAAGTAATTGCTGGGTTGTGATTAATCTGTTACATCAAAGTACTTTTAAAAGAAGTAAACATAAGAGAGAAACCCTTTATGCCTGTAAAGCACAGAATACAAACTACTTTTTACTTGAGAATAATTGATTTTATCAACAAAAAACTTAGAAGTGATTGAAGAACCTACTAGATCAGCAAATGGGATAAGGGCAAGGTTGTCGCCACGTAAGCGCGAAAATGCTCTTGATCTCAGTATTCCAAACGCCCACAAGAAATCATCACATGTTATGGAGCCCAAAAAAAGATTTTTGTTTTTAAGTATTATTTCTTCTTCCACCTTGGCAAATTCACTTTGCACATACTCCTTCACACCAATCGTTGTGCTCAATAATTGTGTTCCTAAAGAAAACAAAAAAATAGATTATCATTGTATAGATGCAAGTGACATTCTAGCCCGAAAAATTTACCTGGGTTGTGCCAAGTAACTCCTAATTTAATATGTTGCTGGTATAAATTAATTAAATGATATAAACCAAAAACCATACATATATTTCATTGATTTTCTATTAACTAAATGAGTAAGATACACAAATGGTCCTTAAAATGTCATCAAGTTCTTCTTTTGGGTGCTGAAACTTTTGAAGCTTACATTTACCCTAAGCATTCTGGTTTGTACCATTTTGATCCTACCATCAGACAAAAATCTCACTCAGCAGTAATGCTGAATTAGTAATTTTGGTGATTAATCTTTCAATAGAAATAGCTCATTCCACCTAAATTTGACTTGGATTTACATCCATCTTGCGATTAATAAATCATGGCATGAAACAGTAACCAAGTGAGACTTGCACTGGAACAAATTTGATTTACCTTGTATCTGAGAAAGCTCCTCTTCTGACCTGCACTGGAACCACAAAAAAAATTACACACACATTAAAATTCTAATTATCAAGTACCAACTAAAACAACCCGTTTTCTACAAATAAATTTTAAAATTCTGCTAACTCACCAGAAGATGGTGGAATCAGTAGAGGAAGGGAGAACATCCAGGTACGTTTTCCATGGTGAAGTATCGCCAAGTTGTCTCTCTCTTAAAAGGAACAATGCAATGCAAACCCATGGCCTGAGGCCACCGCAGACCTGACCGATTTCTGACGTGGCAACTGAGTCGGCATCAATCCAGAGTTTCTTAGGCACCTCCACCACCACCTCGTTTCTTGAGATATCTCTCTGTGCAATAAGACCTAAACCCTCTGGCACCGGGCCCGGCTTGACAGAGGGAGCCACTCCGCCTCTGGAGACCAGCCAATTGGAGAAGTCTACGAGGGACGACTCGGAGAGGAGTGAGGTGGCGCTCTCCTTGGATTGGAGAATGGCGCGTGGGGGTTGTTTCCGAAATTGGGAGGAGAGAATTGTGGGAGATAAGAGACGAGGTGGAGATATGATGCGAGGCAGTGCCATTTTTTTCTGAATAGCTGAGAAGCGAAATGGATAAATTTTGCATTCAATAACATGGAGATATTTTTCTCATCAAAAGAAATTTTTTTAAGTACAGGTTCTATGCTACAGAAGCCATGTGTAAATTGTATCACAAGTTGATGACTTGAGGATCCCCGTTTTTTTTATTAATAGGAAAAACAAAAATAAAATATCGACGTGAGGAACAGTTTTGCTAGAATTTGAAAAATAGAAAAAACATTATAGTTTGTAACGTCTAAGACATTGTAGCTGGACGTTATAAATCATAACGTTCAGTTAATCTGATCACTAATAGTCTCTAATTAATAAAAAACACTCTAGCTTGACGTTATGGTCTATAACATCTAGCTATAATTTTTTTTTTTTTTTTGAAAAAAAAACCTCACTTTTCTGTAGAAAATTAAGTATATACAGGACATATTAAACTTGATTTATTTTCCGTACCTAATGTTCGATATAGACCGGTACGATAACTTCAAATTTTTGTATAATTTAGCATAAAATCTGGTCACTAATATTGTCAAGTATAAAATAAAATCACAGTGCTAGCAAGTAAAATTGGACCAGTAAATACTGGTACAAGTGTACATATAACTGGTCACTTCCTCTTATTTTTTTTTTCTTTGATAACAAATAAAATTACTTAACTTGAGGTGAAATATTTGAAATTAATACAATCTAAATCATAATGCAAAAAAATTTCATGAAAATATAATGAATTCTCTAAGATTCACAAAATTATTTCATAGTCACAAGAAAAATAAAAATATAATCAGAACTGTAAAGCTACTAAAATTTGATGAGCATAATAAAAGATGAATATTTTTCGCACAAGATCATTATACCAAAATTTGATTTAAAGCATAAAAGAAAAACCGTTGATCTTAAACTCACCAGTGTGAAAATTCAGGTCCTCTTTCATTTTCATTAGTGATGCAAAAAGTGAGATTTTTTTAATAAAAAATTCGCAAACCAAAGAAAAAAAAAAAAAGACTGTAGCTGAATGTTATCATCTATAAAGTCTAGCTATAATGTTTTTGATTAATTAGTGATCATTAATGACCGAACTAACTGAACGTTATGGTTTCTAATGTCCAGCTGGACGTTATAAATTATAACGTTCTTTTTATTTTTTGAAATTTCATGAAACTATACCTTATTATCAATATTTTTTTATTTTTTTTCTATTAATAAAAGAATCGGTGAGGATCCACTCATCCACGGGCAAAAATTGGAGAGTAATTCGGACAGTGCGTGGGGTATGTGAGAATTCAGATCATCTTTCTTATCTTTTCTGTCTTTCTCTTTTTTGCAATATTACTGTTCGACATTCGACAATAACAGGTAAACGGTGTTTGGTCAGATCTGATAATTTCTCATTTGTTGTTCTTCTCTTTTTTTATGTAATTTTTTTTTTAGCACGGTTATAGCAACCTGTACTTGATACCTCGAGACCCGCTGACATAGCTCGTTGCAGAAACTAATAACTGTTTGCATAAAGAGATATTCCCAACCTCGCTGAGCCAGCTTTTCTGATTCTAACATTGTGATCTAAAACAAACTCATCAGATTAATATGTATTATTTTAAATATGATTTCTTTTTATGATATTATTATAATGATTCAATACGATTATGTTGTGATGTAAATCATTTGTAAACTCTTTAAGTTATGTATCATGTATCTTTTATGAGTGAGTCTATGATACTATGCATATTACGGGTTGGTCTGTAATACAAATTAATATTTTTATTTTCAAAATTTTAATGGTCAATCCAAATCGTTCAACATGATTCTCATATGAATATGTACTTAATTGCAGACCGAATTTTATACTTTTTAGAAACTTTTTTACTATTTGTTAAGATAAATAGAAAATCACTTGATATGAAAATTCTAAACCATGCAAAAACAATAATTTTCTATTAACTAGACCAAACAATCCATACAAATGTTAGATCTGTATAGAAGCTGCATCGGGCACCGTGATTATCAGATTTTTAAACTGCAATTGTTGCAACAGTTGTTTTTCACTCCGTCGTAGCTAACCATGCGTAGACCACTCTTAAATCCCTCGATCCTCTTCTCCAAAGCAAATATTTGGCAAGGATTTCTTTAGGGTAAATTTCGTCGAAGGTCATTTAACTTTGCTCTTTGTTACGAATTGATCACTCAAATTTAATTTGTCCTCCGGAAGCCACTGAATTTTTAATTTGTCCCAATTAAGTCACTCTGTCAAGTTTTTCATCTAAAAATTTAACAAAATATGACATAGATGTCCAATTCATCATTTTTGAAAATTATTAAATCTTTTGACTTAATTAGATACAATTTAGGGACACTATTCTATTACCACTATTTCCCTCTTTTGTTTTTCTTTCCCTCTTCATCTTTCTCTCCCAGACTCTTCATTTCCGTTCTCCCCTCCTTACTCTTCTTTTTTATCTCTTTTATTAGAATTGGTAATTTTTTTTCTTTTTTTCTTTTACCTTATCCACATTTCTTCTTCTTTGTGTATTTTGATAGACAGAGGCATAGAGGTCTCTTTTTTTGTACACAACTCAAAATATTATCTTCTGATATATGTTGGTGGTAGTTGCCTTTTATGAATATTTCATGATACTTAAAAATGTAAGGTTGTTTTTGTATAATTTTAAATGGTTCAAGCTTAAGTTGATTACTTTTAATATTGAAAAAAATATCCTTGTTTCTCATGTGATTGTTAATACTAAATGTATGGATATTTTGGTCTTTTGTGCATATATATGTAATGTGCATAACTTGCTGTCTTTGCAAAATTACTATAATCATAATGAACCACTTAAACAATTTAATTTCCAACTCTAGAATGTTGTACCAACCATACTATAAGCATAGAACAAGGGAAAGGCAATAGGCACTCTACTGGTACAATACCAAGTCCAAAAAAAGGTCAAATGAAAATAAAACTGAAAACTTAGCTACTGGACATGGATAATTGTATGGTTGTATAATTGCATGCCTCATATGCATCTTAAAAAATAAAGCAACATATTAAATCAACAAATATAATGGAACAATTAATCTGATTCAAACATGTAAAAATATAAAGCAACAATTCATCTGATTCAAATATATTTACATGCTCTTAGAGCAATAAAAGAAGCTCACAATTCATCTGATTCAACACTACTGTAAAGATTACAACATGTCAACATTTTTGCAAGCTCACAATTCTATATCTAACTTGCGTAAAGCGCCATGGTTGATTGTTACTCGATCATAACCTTTAGAAACCGTGAGACACAAGTCATTTACTGGTACCATCAGTACCAGCGGCAACAACAAGGGAATTGATATTTCCTTCATTTTGTTTCCATATTTCCGTTCTGTCAAAAATAATGTCCAATAATTAGCTAGATTTTTCAATTATCTGCAAACTATAGTCACCTCTTGAACTAATTTCAGAGGTTTCATCACTTTTTCTGTATGGGATACATTACCATTTATTTGAGTCTTGCAAAATATTTTTGTTATGTTTGCTCCTAAAGCTCTCCTTTTTGCAACACAAATATCAATCAAATGAAGCTACTATACTTGGTCACTGTCTTGATCAATTACCAATTAAATGAAGGTGGCTTGAGTTATATTAACTGAGTTTAATATGCTTCAATCTAACTCAACCATTGAAATAGAACCCAGGAATGATTCACAATTTAGCATTTAAGAAAATGATGAATAAGAAATTTATAGAAAATTCAAACTAAATTTGTTTCAAGATTCAATCAAACCTGACTAGCGAGGTAAAATAAGAAGCGCCTCAGTGAGGAGAGAGGAGATGGAGAAAGACGAGGGATCAGAGAGGAGGAGAGATGAGGTAGGCAGGAGAGAGAGAGAGAGAGAGAGAGAGAGAGGAAGATGGATCAGGGAGGGAGGAGGTAGTCGAGCAGGCGTGAAGGAGATTGAACTGTTGGGTTTTTATCTCTGTAAGGAGAAGAGAGGAGATAGGCAGGAGAGAGGAGGGGCTCGAAGAGGGATGGAGAAAGAGAGCCAGGTGTGAAGAGAAGTAGAGTCAAAAGAGAGAAGGGTGCATGGAAATATTTTATGTCTCCAAATAACTTATTCAAATTAGTTATAAATGGTGAGTTGCCGTTCATATTAGATTCTGTGAAATTTTTGGATGGAAAATTTAATTGACTGACTTAATTAGGATAAATTAAAAATTTGATGGCTTCTGAGGAACAAATCAAACTTGAGTGACTAATTCGTAACAAAGAGCAAAGTTGAGTGACCTCCGATGAAATTTACCCATTTCTTTATGTAAAATCATCCAAAAAAATTAAAAGTGATTTTAAATGCCATATTATATACGTTGATCTAATTTTTACTCCAATATTTATAAATAAACGTAAATTAAACAATAAATTTCTTTTTAGAATCTCATTGTCTGCCTGGATCATCAAAAGTGGTGATAAAAATAGTATTTTGAAGTGTGCTTATAAGTGAGAAGAGATAATTAACAATAGTTACCTTAACAATCTTGACAATGATTTTTTCATTTACAATTCAATAAAGTTGATTTTTTTTAAAATAAATATGTTTATACGTTATTAAACATACAGATGGCCTCACAATACATACACTGAATTTTATTATTTTTCATAAGCATAATATACACACCATAAATTATGCATATAATATTAAATTAAAATTTTATATTTAAGGATCGTTAATTTTTTTTAATATTGATAACTATTAAGCGATCTCCCTCTTTCAAACTCGTGGGACTGACGATCAATTCTCTTAACCTTATTATATATACGAGGAAATTTTAATTAGGATCTACTAAAAAAAAATTGGAAGCTGATATGAGTATCCGCAGTTGAGTACCCGCATTATACCCGCACATAAACTATCATAACTGTTTTTGGGAACCGCACCTAAACTGTCAAAAACTGTAATTTTATTTTACAAGTATTAATAGTAACATTGTGAAGTATTTATACCTATACAAGACAAGTATTTATACCTATACAAGACAAGTATATGATATATGAATTGGGAACCATTACACTGTCAAAACTGGGGACCATTACTTTTACACGTTTTTCAAGGTGGTTTTTTTTTTCTCCGTTCAATCTAATCAATTTTTGGGACGATCTATGAGGAATTTTGCAAATCTAAAACCACGAACGTGTTCCATTTTTTTTTCTCTTTCAAATGAGATCCATGATGACATACTTTTACACGTTTTTCAAAGTATCAAATATTCAAATATGAAAAGTATTCATACAAAATAGAAAGTATTCATACCTAATATATCAAATATTCATATATAATTCATCAAGTATTTATACTTAAGATATCAAGTATTTAAAGAAAAAAACTGGACTCATATTTTACACGTTTTTCAAGTATTCACATACAAAATGAAAAGTATTTATACCTAAATTATCAAGTATTCATATATAATTCATCAAGTATTTATACTTAAGATATCAAGTATTTAAAGAAAAAAACTGGACTCATCTTTTACACGTTTTTCAAGTATTCACATACAAAATGGAAAGTATTTATACCTAAATTATCAAGTATTCATATATAATTCATCAAGTATTCATACCTAAGATATCAAGTATTTAAAAAAAAACTGGACACAATACCTACTCATCTTTTACACGTTTTTCAAGGTGGTTTTTTTTTTCTTCGTTCAATCTAACCTATTTTTGGGACGATCTATGAGGAATTTTGCAAATCTAAAACCACGAACGTATTCTATTTTTTTTTCTCTTTCAAATGAGATCCATGATGACATACTTTTACACGTTTTTCAAAGTATCAAATATTCAAATATGAAAAGTATTCATACAAAATAGAAAGTATTCATACCTAATATATCAAATATTCATATATAATTCATCAAGTATTTATACTTAAGATATCAAGTATTTAAATAAATCAACTGGACTCATCTTTTACACGTTTTTCAAGGTGATTTAATGATTGACAAAGTTAGTTATACCGTTATGGAAGTTAATTGGGAAATGAATCAACTGCGGGTACAATGCGGGTACTCAACTATGGATACCAAAATCTTTATTCAAAAAAATTTGCATCGAAATATATCAGGATTTGGAAAAATTGCTGCATTAGAATCTTTCCAAAAAGAAATCCAATAAAAAAAAAAAAATTCCAACGGAGAGAACCGCACAATTCATCAGTCCGTAATTTTATCCATTCGCGCTCTCGCTCTCCTTGCGACCCTCAGTCGATTGAGAATGGCTGTGACGAGCGCGCCACGACCGAACCTCCTCCCTATAAAATTGTATATCCCGCAAGCTCGCATAAACCCTAGAATTCGACATTGTTGGCGTTGCCACGGCGAGGGACACCCCGTCGGCGCCGCATCCACCTCGCCACGCGTCCCCTCTGACCCCGGATTAATCTTCAGGCCGAGTTCCGACATCAGCTCCGTCGGTTTTCCAGTAGTCAAGCGCCACGTGACCGATGTAACCGAACGCTGGCTCATGTGGTACGGTACTGGTAGCTCGATAGGCTTAGCTACATCTAACAACGGTATTCACTGGGAAGAGACGACCGGAGAGTCCATTCAACCGAGTCCCGACTGGTGGGTATTTGACAATTTTCGGGTGGTCCCGTCGGATGTGCTTATAATGTCAAGTGACAAGCTACGATTTGAAAGTGCGGTCTACTGGATGTACTACACTGGGTTTACCGAGGAGAAGGTAGAGCTCCCCTTGGCTGGTGGTGGCGTTGTTTGTAAGTCATTGCCGGGGTTGGCTATCAGCCAGGACGGGCAGCACTGGGCGAGGATTGAAGGGGAACACCACACTGGTGCGCTTTTTGATGCGGGGGAAGCTGCAGAATGGGATTCTTTATTTATTGCCGGGCCGAAGGTTGTTTATCATGGCAACAAGGACCTAAGGATGTATTACCACTCCTTTGATGTGAATTCAAGCAGTTATGCAATCGGCATTGCAAGGTCAATGAATGGCCTTAGATGGGTAAAATTGGGAAAAGTGTTAGAAAGGGGTCCTATCGGGTCTTTTGACGATGCCGGGGTAAGAAATGGGCATGTGGTATGGGATGGAAAGAACAAGAAGTACTTAATGGTCTATGAAGGAATAGGCTCCGACGGGCGGACCGGTGTAGGGTTGGCTGAGTCGGCTGATGGGTTGAAGAATTGGAGACGGTGCACAGCTGGACCATTGTTAATGGGTTCTTTGGATGAGGAGGGATGGGATTGTGAAGGGGTTGCAGCACCTTGTGTAATTCAGTTAGGCAAGGGGGAGGGGTGGAGAATTTATTATACTGGGATTGGCAAGGAAGGAAGAGAGGGAATTGGGCTTGCAGTTTGTGAAGAATTGGAGCCCGGAAAATTTGTGAAATGGAAGAGTTTTCAGATTTAAGGTTAGTTTCAGTTTCAGTTTTGAGTTAAGTTTTCTTGGTTCTGTTAGTTATTGTGCTTCTGGAGACTGTAGAGAACTATATTAATTTTAGTTGTATCTCCCTCTATTCTTGATATGGTACAAGTCAATTCAAAAGAAGATTACATTGCTGTTTGGAACTTATGGCTGCAATAGTGGTCTTAGTATTCTAATTTAGGCATTGGCCTGATAAATGACTAACTCTGCAAGACTTTTATGCCCATTTTATAGATAGTTTTATTTTATTTTTGTTGGGCTTAGTAATCTTCCAGATATTGCTTATAGGCCCAATACTTAGAAGATCAGAGTATAAATGCAATTGAAAAGCTCAAGTATTCTATTACTTCAGTGCCGTCAATCCTGAAACAGCTGGTATGAAATCTGAGGCCCGAAATGAGTGTAACCAAGTGACCTGAAAATTTATCGGACCCGAACCTGAATTATTAAAGACCCAGACAACTAGAGACCGGAAATGACTCAAACTTGGATTGATAAATGACCTGACCCTTCCGATTTTTGCCTCTGCCTAGTCTTGGATTGCAGCTCTACTACTGGATCAGCATTAAAACTTAGTTTGGCCAATGAAGTTGGTGAGGAGTTAAAAAGCTGAAACGTTTGGTTACCTCTTACAGGTTGGTACTAAACAAATGCATCTTATGTCGTGATAACAGTTTGAACACATCTCCAACCATCACTGAAATCCTGGCAAATCATTAGTTTTCAACTTTTCATAGAAGGAAGGATGTCTTAATTACATAAAGGAATCTTTGTGTATGTTGCTCCTTTTGTATGTCATACCATAAAGCATAATGATACTTTCCATAACTACATTAGCATCCCCTCTTATTTTTTATCAAAAAATGCAAAAGATGGTTTATTCTTGTCTTCATTGAAAATGCCAAGCAACTCATTTGCAATTGAACAAATTTAGAAGGTTCATGTAACTTACAGAGTTACAGTTTTGATGAAATCAAATAAAATTCATTTTTACACTAGATAGGTGGTCCTTGGTACAGCATGCATTTAACATTTGCATGGCTCGTCGGCATCAAAGGCTGGCAAATAATCACACGGTCCATTGATTGCCCCCTATTGCTTGAGGTACATGCACTCCTTACTCCTTAGTACACTGTAGATTTTCTACATTGCTTTGTTTCCCTTTACAGGCCGTTAAGTCTTGTAACATCATCATTAAAAGACAATGTATAGTAACATCACAAACTTTATCCTTCATGTTACTTTTTGGGGCCTGCTAAGTGCTACAGTGACTAGCCTCCCAATCCCCTAGATATAGGTAATACAGTAAATATGCTCTTATCAGTGAAGTGATGACATATTGAGTTATGTGTAGTTTAATCCTAAACCGGCTAATACATAAGCAACCTAATATGCTCACTGTGCCTGCACAAATTTCACTTTGTCAAAACATGTTGTTTCTTTGAGTTGCTCAATTTGAATAATTATCTCAAGCTAATTTAGCAATCCTAGATCTGCAAATCTTTGGATACGTTTGAATTTGGGTTGTCCGCCTTTGGGGTGTTTGGTACTACTTGTTTATTCTTGAATAGAAAGAAATGAAGGGGAAGGAGTCTATGAAAATAAAGGACACCTTATTCCAACCTTTTGGATTTTTCCAAAAGAAAAGGGTTAAAAAAAAGGAACATGCAATGGCGTGGATGTCTAAGAAAAAGGAGACCTTATTCCAGCCTTTTGGTAGAAGAAATTCCTGCCAGAACAAAGCCAAATTTCTTTCGTCAATATGAAATACCGCTCTCTATTTTTTAATTATTTATGTTCCTAATAACTGCTTTGCTCCTAAAACATTCTATCAAATCATCATTACCAAATTTGTAAAAGAGTGGTAAACATTTTCTAGAATAGCTACCTTCCACTCTATCCCGGTTCCAGAATAAATGTGTGGTAGTTTTTTTTATAATTGATATAACTTAAAAGTTAATTCAAGAAATAATGATATTGCTATTCTGGTTACACATTGTTAACTCGTGTACTGTCTAATGATGTAGATTTAACCCTACTTTTTTCTCATCTAATTGTCCCTGACGACAGTATGGTTGACATCCCTTAATATTAGTTGCTTTTACTTCTGAAGTAGAATATATTGGTATGTATAAATGAAAAATATTGTCGGAAGCAAAAATCTCAAAGGGAAACTTGTGAAATAACAATTTCTGATCTCGGCTATGAAGAAGAAAGGGCCTGTAGAAAACTGAATGCAAACCAAACATGAGATAAATTTGAAAGAAATACAATCCCAATTTTAACTTTCTTGACAAAATCTGGAACTAGATATACTCAAGGCAATGACCTTAAAATGCAAAGTAGGCTTGATGAATTTGAATGGTATCCATCACAAGGAAAAGTCACAGTTGAAAAAAAATGGCAAAAATTTACCTTTAGTTGGGTTATACAGTTGGATCAAGAATTAAAAAACAAAATGCAGCCATAGGTAAAGAGGAGAGGAAAAGGGAAGGCAACAGTGGGGCAGCTCTTAAATTGCATGATGTTGACTAATAACCATTTAAAATATGGCCTACAAGTGTACTCTCTCTCTTTCTGCATCACTGCCAGGGATGTTTCTCTTCTTAGTTTTTATTTGTTTATTATCTTGTGATTCCTCTTTTCTCAAGTTCAATTTCTTTGTTGCTTTTATGTGCTTATACAGAGTATGACAGCTCTCTGACAGGTGGGGGCACCATTTTTGTATAGGATATTCTCTCAATCTCTTTAAATTTGTTTCCTTTTTTAGCATAGTTTATCAGCCACACCCCAATGATGAAAAACCTCTACCTTATCGTAAATTTGAATTACTTCTACTATGTACGGTCTGAAATTGGCCGATAGTAAATTTTTACTTTTACAATTATAGAGGATAGAAGAGAATAGTCACTCTACCTTGGTCCATCCATATGTATGATTTGTTTCAGTGGGGACGTATTGGATCTATTTAGTAGAGGGGATGGCCTTTGCTACTTTCCATGATATATATGATGAATAGTTTTAGTATTGGTAGGTTGAATTATGTGGAGAGTGCTATTTGGGAAAGATTTGATTCTGCATTAGAAAAAAACTTGGAATGCTTTTTCGTGTGCATTCATCAAGTAACTGCAGAAACAACCACAAGCTGTTGAATTTAAATTCAGCAGTGTTTGTACTAGGTTATACTTTGTAATAAACAAGGCAAGTTGGTTAAATATTCAGACTAAAAGGCATGTGCAGCTACTCAAGTAATTTTGTGTTGACACATGTTACAAGACTTTATTTCAGCTGTTACATTGATTTCTGAATTTCCAACTTACATCAGAAATTTAACAATGCAAGACTTTTCATGTTTAATGATTCTGGCACAGTAGTGAAGCACAAAATAAATTAATATATAATATCGTTGCTTTTACCTCTGGTTAACTGTTCACTTGTAACTAATATTTTTCGCACTTTGAAATTGTATGTTATACATCCTCCAATGTCAAAGAAAAGAAAAAAAGAAAAAGAGCTTTGAATTACAAGCCTCCGGATTTCTGTGTGTGTGTGTAATGCTGCGGTGCTTTGGGAAGTAAAGGGGGTGTTTTATTTCCTGCTCATATCTCCATTTTCAAAGTTCAAATAGTCGATCCGAATTTCTCAACATGATCTTCATATTAATATGTGCTTGGAGACCAAATTTTATATTTTTTTGGAAATTTTTTACTATTTTTTTAAAATTTTTGAAAATCAGTGTTTTTTGAATTTTTTTATTATTTTTTATTTAATGAAAAGCTGTGATTTTCAAAAATTCTAAACAAATAGTAAAAAATTTCTAAAAAATGTAAAATTTAATTTCCAAGCACATATAAAGAGGAAGATTATGTTGAGAAGTTCGAATCGACTTTTTGAACTTTGAAAATGGAAATATGAGCGGGAAGTAAAGAGGGTGTTTTACTTCCCGCTCATATCTTCATTTTTAAAGTTCAAAATAGTCGATCCGAATTTCTCAACATGATCTTCATATTAATATGTGTTTGGAGACCAAATTTTATATTTTTTGAAAATTTTGTACTATTTTTTTTGAATTTTTGAAAATCAGTGTTTTTTGAATTTATTTTATTTTTTATTTAATGAAAAGCTGTGATTTTCAAAAATTCTAAATAAATAGTAAAAAATTTCTAAAAAATGTAAAATTTGGTTTCCAAGCACATATCAATAGGAAGATTATGTTGAGAAGTTCGGATCAACTTTTTGAACTTTGAAAATGGAGATATGAGCGGGAAGTAAAACACTCTCTTTACTTTCCAAAGCACCGTAGCATCACTCTCTCTCTCTCTCTCTCTCTCTCTATATATATATATATATATATATATATATATTTATATATTCTAATTATATGACTTGAAAAAGAGAATAAAAATTAGTCTTGGTCAGTAGAACATGAATTCTTTTAAAAGGAACACCTCCACTAATTCTTAGACATATATCTTATTTGAAGTCCAAATGACGGAACAATCAACCACCCAGCTTAGAATTAAATTTGACTGTTGTGTTACATGTGTAATATTTTGTTCCAACTATGACATTTTTACCATACAAGCTGATCAGAGAACACTGATTGATTACCCCGCTTTATTAAAGAGAAATATTTAACCCCACTGGTTGTGGAAGATGAAACAGAGTATTACCCCATGTCGGATTAGATATAGGTATCTAAAAGGAAGTGACAACTTGGGCGCTGAGCTAACAACTGTAAAGTCATGCACTCATTTATTGCTTCCATCCCTACATTTTCTACAGAGATTTGGTAGTGAGCTCCAAACATAATCCCGAATTAGTTACTGATGTCATCGTTAGGTATGTGCTATCATTAGCAAAGCTGCGTATTCACGTGAATTTTTAAGGTAAGTACTGGGGCAGCATATATATTAGAACAATGTGCTTCCCATTTTGAGTAATTGTTTTAGGTGAATCTGAAGGGGAAAAATTATGGTGTGAGATCATGAGCCTGCTATCCTTTCCAAAAAAAGAAAACAAAATCAAACTTGGTGAAAATGGAAACTGTAAAACATTGACTGACTTTGATACACTATTCCTCATATGATTATTATCCAATACAAATACACTATTCCATGGCATGACGAAACGAAATCCAAATAACCATCAGGACTAGCAATTAATTTTCCTTTTTTTTATTATTCAATTTCCACACTCTTAGTAGAACAAAACAGTAGATAACCATTATTTTCTGAAAATCAAAATCAAATCACAATCATAGTGGAGGGGAAGAATTAACCAAATTCAGGATGCTATTCCAGTAATTCCTATTCTCTTCTCCATCCCGATCTTCTTCACAGCTCCCAACTTGCACATTACTAGACTCACCGCAGCAATCAGAAGAATTCTGTGCCTCGGAGCTATCCAGTAGCAACCCGGTGAAACCGGCTGTCGGGCCGGCAAACCAGGGAACATCACCTCCGCAAAATGCACCTCCACTCTTCTCCAGTTGGAACCCCAACAAATCCTCCTGTTGCTTCCCGAAGAACTTCATCTCACTATCATCATAACACATCCTCGGATTGAATTGAATTAGATTGCTATTAGTACAAGTACTGTTACCGTTATCTGCATAACTCAATGTAGAAGTGGGAGACTCCAAGTCAATCTTTCCATGCAATGCATGAAGCACCTCTAAGGGAGGAGGGGGAGACAGCTGGTTGGTTGTTGCACGGAGTTTTGACTCTCTGACAAGACGAGCCTCCGCCTCGAGACGTGCACTCTCCCATTGTGCCATGTGGCTCAGATTGGCTGTGCTCTTTGATTGGCTGTCAGCGCCGGGGCCCAGTGCGTCGCATTTGGGCTTGTGGGTTACCGGGTCGATGCCCATTTTCGCCAAGCGCTTCTTCAGGTGTGTGTTCCAATAATTCTTTATCTCATTGTCAGTTCTTTTTGGCAGGTGAGTTGCTATAGCTGACCACCTGAAATTTGGAATTCAGTTTGGCTTTTGATTTAGCAAAATTTTATTTTGTCCTGAAGAATTGAGAGACTCAATGTTATAATTGAGAAAAATGTTACAATATAGTATGATTAGAGAATGAGAGAACTTAATTTAAGCAAACAGTTCACAAGAATTTGATAACTAAAATCCTTGGAGAATTCAATCTGAACTGAAGGAGAGAACATAATTTGTAAATTACTCTTTAATCAACAGATAATTCACGAGAATTTGACAAACTAAAAAATTCTCGAAGAATTGAATCAATGTATTCAAATTGAGAAAAAATGTGAGCCAGAAGCAGATAATTCAATTCACCTGTTTCCTAGGAGAGCATGCAATTGGATGATGGTCTGCTCTTCTTGCATGGTGAATTTCCCCCTTTTGATATCAGGTCTCAGATAATTCGTCCACCTTAGCCGGCAGCTTTTGCCACATCTTTGTAAACCTTTGCGATTGACAAAATAAATCCAAATTGAACAACATCTCATCGATTTCATTGAGAAAGCTTGTAAAAAGATCACAAATTTAAGCTGAATCAACTCACCGGCTTTAGCTGGCAATGCGCGCCAGCTCCCATGGCCGTGTTCTTCGATATATGCAAGAAGCTTTTGATCTTCCTCCGGCGTCCATGGACCTTTCTTCAAACCAACTTTCTCACAGCATGGTGAGCGACCCATTTTATTTTCTTTCTCTTTCCCCTCTATTTTTATAATCTCGGTTGTACCGGTTATTTTTTTGAAGTATAAGGCACTGAATGTGAGAGAGAAAGCAGAGTTCGTACTAGGAGTTGTAAGAGATTTAAACAGTTTTCTGGCAAGAGAGACTGAGTGTGCTTTTGTTATATGAGAGGAGAGATGGCAGAGTACTGGATAAATAGGGAGAGATAGAGAGAGAGTGTGTGGAGAATGGTCAGCACTATAAATGACATAGAAATAAATTTTTTCTTGAGAGAGGTTTTGACCTATGTTCACCTAGTATGTTGTAATGGAAACTATATGGAAACAGGTGTATATCAGTACTGATTGTAAAACACCTATTAGAATAGTAAAGTTAATATTATCTAAGCGTCATTAATTACATAAAAACATTATCGTTTGCCATTGTGCTCTGGCATCAAATGTATATTTTCTTTTTGTGTATTCTACTACCAGTATAAATATCCTATTTATTAAAATAAACCTGTTTTCTTTAATGAAATAAGTTTTGTGAAAGCATTTCTGTTTGCGATTTACCAATTTAACCTCGTCTTTAAGAAATTGATTAAAAAAAATTCAGATAATTTAACTTTTATTAATTTTCCTCTCCATTTAAGTTCAGCATCTGTATTGAGTTCCCACATTGCTGGAAATGGAGAGAAAGCATTCCAGCACACAAGGACTTTGGATTCAATATTTTTGGCATTTTTTAACTCTATAAAAAATATTTTAGGCATTTTTATAAAGCTTGAATTTAAATTTTCTACATATCCATGCATGGTTTGGTTTATTTAATGGCACAAAAATTCAAGGTCACTACTTCATTGGAACTCTTAGATAAAGACCTTTGTTTCTCCAACTTAATTAGTGCGCAAATAGCTATTAAGCATAGGTTGTTGACTTGTGCACAATTTGTATCTGATTTAAAAGAAAAAACCCACATCTCAGTTAACAAAACATTAATCACGTGAGGTCTGTTAGATACTTTTTGAGGTTGCTTTCCTTAACATTTTCTAGCTCTCTGCAATTCAAACCCCTACAATTAATGCCATTCATAATTCATGAGAATACATCTTTTGAAAATAATAAAAAAACATAAAAGTGATCATGAGTACAGCGATATATTCTAAATAATAATTACACTTACAGTTATTTTATTATGTATAACATTAAATTCTACAGGAGCCTGTAATTTTACAGGACATCATGTTGTTGTATCATCAACCTCACTACTAGAAACTGAAAGACCTATTTTACAATTCCTCGCAATTGCATACACAAAAATTCCAGAGGAACATGAATATGGAAAGAGCTAAGCTAGTTATGATTTTTTTTTTTTTAATCCGGATTATGATACACAAATAGCATTATGACTCCGTCCTTATATTCCCAGAGCATTTTGGTTTTGAATCCGGATTATGATTTGATTAAGACTTGGATAATGAAGTTTATCTTTAGTTTGAAAATTGAGAGAGTGATAGGACCTCTTTGAGTAGAGACTGACGATAATGGTTCTCTTTGTAGGGACCACATCAAAGAACTGGACCATAGTATGGATTCTATGTAACCTTTTATATCGACGCTCTAATGTGGCGAGTCACTGAATTTTTATTTTTTATTTTAAAGAGGATTTTGCAGTAGGTTCTCTATGAAAATTATTCCTCAAAAGATATTTAAAATCTAAGATGTTTATTTTCTTTTTTCGAGAATATAGGGAAACTTTATTGTCAGTGACTCAGTACAGGATAGTGAGAAGTAAGCCAACTTTTGTAACTCCTTCACGCAGCTGGTCACGATCCACATCATTATTGTCATACAAATCTTTATAATATATTTAGTTGTCATACAAATCTTCATGATATTTTTAGTTGGTTATTCTATAGAAATATTTGGAAAATGCGCCTACAGTATCAAAAACTACGAATGAAACCCGATATGCTCAAAACTTTTGCTAGAAAGCTCCAACATTAAGCGTTAAGGAAATCCGCAAGAGGGTTCAAATGCCTTCATTTTTTGTGTTTTCATGTCTCCGTTTTTAAAACTTTAATAACTCAAAATTTAAATCATAATTGTCAAAATAAAATTATTAAATTTGATATATATTCTTTTCTCTATGTGCTCATAAAAAAATTATCAAATTTCAGTTTTGTTCTTATGTGAATCAATAAGTTGAAAAATCAACGTTTATAAATTATCCACATTAGTACGTTTTTTCAAGCTCTTGATGACAACCAAAAATAAAGTTGAAATGTCATAGTTTTTTACATGTGTATAGATAAAATGATGTAGATCATATCCAATGGTTTTATTTTGACATTTAAGTTTTAAATTTTGAGTTATTAAAATTTTTAAAAACAGAGACATGATGGAGGCACAAAAAATAGAGGTATTTGAACCCTCCTCATCAAACATTTAGATAATATAATATTTCAGTATTGTAAACATAATTTTCATAATTCTCATTGACTTAAAAAGTATACATGATTGTTTAATTGACTTTTATAGCTAATAGTTCTTGTTTTTTAATATAATCATACTAAATATGAATCCTTAATTTTTATTTTTCCCTACGTTCACATGTTCCCCAGATCCAGCCCTACCTACTGTTAATTAATTAGACTTCAATATTAGAATAAGGCAAATTCTTCTATGCACCTAAGGACCTATTTGTAAAATGAGCATATTTTCATTTTCAAAGTTCAAACAGTCGATCCGACCGTTCAACATTATCTCCATATTAAAATGTACTTGGAGGTCAAATTTTACATTTTTTTGAATTTTTTTACTATTTATTAAGATGGGTACAAAATTCAATGGTCTGAATTTGACTAGTTTTGTAAAATACTTAATAAATAGTAAAAAAAATTCAAAAAAATGTAAAATTTGACCTCCAAGTACATTTTAATATGGAGATAATGTTGAACGGTCGGATCGACTGTTTGAACTTTGAAAATGATAATATGCTCATTTTACAAATAGGTCCTTAGGTGCATAGAAGCATCCCTCTTAGAATAAAACATAATAAAGAGATCAAACCAATCTCCAGACAAACTAATCATGATTGGAATGATGTAACATATTCACTTTTAAAAAAAAAATATAGTTTTAGCAAACATGAGTATTCATCCGTGATTTATTTACACTTAGATTAATAAAACATTAATATTTACAATTTTTTTCTTCCAACTCAAGAGTTAGACAGACTAGGAAAAAAAATATTGCAAAAATTTGTTCAATTCATTTAATGAGATAAAAGTAAAGTTTTTAAAATCATCTTCAGTAGGACTTTTATGTTAATTTTACTCTTAACTCATAGACAAATTAGTTTTTTTTATGCATCTTTTCACAAAAAAAAAATGATTATTGCATATTAAGGACAGTGCCACACGGGTAGGAAATGACGCTTGTCATCGTGTAGTTCAAATTTTTTTAAAAAATATTCATATGTTATTGTATTATTTTTAGAAAAATTACAAAAATATGTTTTTGTTCTAATATTTATTACATTATGTCCAGTGGCGGATCCACATAGGCCCAGGGGTATGCCTACCCCTGGATTTGAAATTTTTTTTAATCCCAGTGTATTTTTTAGACTGTGCCTACGCCTGACTCAAAATCGGTGTCCAACCCTGGCCTAAAAAATTTGCATTTTGTACTCTAGCTCATGAGATTAGATAGTAAAAAAAAATTTGCACTCTTATTAGTATTTTGTGCCTACTCCTGACCAAAATCCTGAATCCGCCCCTGATTATGTCTCACCTTAAAATTTTTGTTCCGGTATATCACGCTTTCTAACTCCATCTTTTAACGCATTTAATATGACACCTTTAACTATTTAAATTATTATAAACTTTTTGACTATTTAGAGTAATTCTATACTTACTTTTAATTATTTTGTTATGCTAGCAGGCAAAACATAAGTGCCTCTTAATTTCTAACATTTTCAGGACAAGAAAACTTTTCATAAAAAAAAATTAAAAGTCACCCTTATTTAAGCTGATTCTCACTCTGTAAGAAGAATTCAAGTCAGTATAAAGCATTCTTCTGAACTAATAATGCGCGAAAAACATCGCTTAATATACATCATTTCCCAAGCTTCCATTATGGCCTGATTAAATGTTAGAGGTGCTTTAGATGGTGGATGAGGGAACCTACAATGCAAAATAAACAAAAAATATTTATTATATATACCATATTACCATCCCAGTAACTATTCATTCCTATCAATCAGTAGAATCCTCTATGGTCAGAGGTTAATTACCTTTATGTGGCGGGTAAGTATGTACATTTCTGAGGGTAACATGTGTCAATTGATCGGATCTTATTATTTCAATATAAATTATTGACTCAATTGAACTGGATAAAAATAATATAAAAATTAGTATTTGTGCAAGTTATTATTCTTATTCGAGTAAATTAAGATGTATAAGCAAATTGAAGGGTCTGGGCTTCGGGTTAAATTTCCACCCATTATCATAATTTTTTAGTAATTACCACACCATGCATTAGTCTATTTTTACTAGAAAAATCCAAAATTCATCCCTAAAAGCCCTTCATAATGAGGATACCTTTATTCTATTTCAAAAATTATAATACCACATTAAGGATTGTATTTACATCGTAGTGACTACATTTGTCTAACAACAAGTAGAATTAAATGCGTCAAATTGTACCTTTTGAGATTGGAAAAGTGTGGGGTTGAAGAAAATGCATGCAGTGATGTGTAACCGTTGCAGTGCCCCCAAATTGGTGCTCTGGCCATATAAAGGTGATCATGACCCAAGTAAAAAATGAACATGGACCAATTTGTCAATGTGATCTATTATTGGCAAATACCTCATTTCATATTAAATGGACAGGTTAACACTTGCTGAAGTGCCCGATATTTTTATTAAAACCCCAAAAAAAAAAACAAATTATCAAATCTGCTCCCACTCCTAAGTTATAATTATTTCTACCCTAACCGCCCGTGGGCTGGGCGGTCCATTTTTCCCACCTGACCGCCCAGCCACTGGGCGGTCCACTACCACGAGCTGACCGCCCAGCAGCTGGGCGGTCCGCTATAAAACCCTATAAAAGGGGTTTTTCTCTCTCCAGATGAGCACAGTATTCATTCCTCCACACCAGAAATTTTCCAGAACCGAATGAGAGAATTTTGAGGCGATTTTGAGGTATGGACAGTAACAGTGGAGGTAAGAAAGCGAGCAACCGAGATCGTGGCGTAGCGAGAGGAGGGTCAATTAGTGATCGAGGTAAAAATGAAGAAAAAAATACAAGTGTCAAATATGTCGTGATTTTTTTAATTATGAGACATGTAAGCTGGAGGAATGGAAGAAACGACATGTTCAGTATGAAATTTCAGACGATGACTTTGTGGAAAACCCCTACGGCTTTGGTTTGAAAAAGAAGAAAGTTGATCCAGAGCCTCCAGCATCGGACTATAAGTTTGTTCCGTGTACTGGTAAGGCTACCACTTCGTCTGCTGTGACTGATCCAGATCAGGCAAACTCTGATGATGACTTTGTGCCTTGCACTTTCAAGGCTCGTTGTAAGAAGTAGATTTTTTAGGAATTTATGTTGTAGAATTTTTAGGAATTTATGTCGTAGACTTTATTTCATTAGTTTTGTGTTTGTTTATGTTTTATGTTGTTAGTTTTTGTATACGTAATTAAGTAATAAAAATAACAAACTACCAATTAGAATAGTTCATAACTAGGGTTCACAATATACATCTAAAATAGTTCACAATATACATCTAAAATATTTCATAACTAGAGTTAACAAAACTTGGTAATCAGCGACGACGGCCGAACAAACTCAAAATACGACGTCTGGGTCTGGGTTCAGCTGGTTGTGCGGCACTACCGGATGTCTCTCCATGGCTACTACCGGTTCCTGGGCTTTCATGACTGCGGTGGCTACTACCGGTAGCCTCAGCAACAACTCTAGCATTTTCTCTTTCGTTGGCTTCGTTAATGGCATCTGCATTGCATTCCAGTTGAAATAAAATCAAAATAAAATATAAGTAAACAAATAAAATATAAGTAAATAAATAAAATTAACCGTACCTGCTCGCTGCCTGTCAGTTGTTGAACGGCGGGCCTGATGTCCCATTCGCCTACCTTCCATCTCGTCCATGGTCATTACTTGACGCTTGTGGGGTCTTCTTCATTTTCTGATCCACCCGCTTGCGGGATAGACTTTATCACCAACATAGGGTGGCCACTGATACTGGTTGGGATAAGGATGGAAAGATGCACCCCAAGTACTCGCAAGGTAATCGGTCCGGTACATGTCAGCGACATAATCATCCTCAGAGAAGTTTCTCTCTTGGCACACCGCCATAACATGAGAACAAGGTATGTGGGCCAACTGGATTCCTTGGCAAGTGCATGTTACAGTATTGTCAGGTGCAAAAATAACAACATACTTGAACATCCTTTTCACAAACTCCATAGTCCCATCCGGTTTACGGCCGGTTGGAGCAAACTCATCTGGACAGTGCACTTCGAATTCCATTTGATTTTCCCCGTACGGGACAACTCTCATAGCTGCACCTTTCTCCCTATGTTTCCTTAGTTTTCCCTCCACCCTTGTTGAAAACGTTTGATTCCTGGACAGTAATTCAGAAAATATAAGTCAACAAATAAAAATATACATACCTTGGCAAAATCTCTGAATAAAAATATACATACCTTGACAGTAATTCGAGGGCTTTAGCACGCCGTGCAACAAACCATGCATTTAACTTGTAGAAGGTGTCCTCCACAATTGCTGCCACGGGCAACTGCCGGCTCTGCTTGAAAACAGCATTTAAGGACTCAGACCCATTTGTGGTCATAATTCCCCATCGGAAACCTCCATCACGGGCTTGCAATATCTTCTCATATCGAGGTGGCTCAGCCAGATCGGCGGGATTATTTTTTCCCACCTTGAGTAAGTACAAATTTGCCTTTGGACAGTACTGCAAATAAAACGTTTGATTAAATAATTCATATATAAGTCAGAAAATATCTGCAAAATGTAAGTACAAAATTCCCACATTGAGTAAGTACAAATTTTTTCCCACCTTGAGAAAACGTTTGATTAAATAATTCAAAAAATATAAGTCAACAAATAATTCATGTATACATACCTTGGAAAAATCTTTGAACATCTCTTCCACCCTTCTCGGCTTCTTCTTCTTGCAACCAATTTTGAATGTATCTGCAACCCATTTTCCAGATCCGCAGTTCTTGTGTAGGTTTTCTGTAACATGTTGCATACACAGCCTGTGCACACAATCGCCGTTCGCTGTCGACCACCCGAAATCTGGGCGATCAAAAACATATTTGATTCCTTTGTGCTGGTTTGATATGACACAAAAGAACCGGTCGCCAACCACTCGTCTTCTTACGAAGCTCATGAAAAATCCCCAGTTTTCCCCGTCCTCCTGCTCAACAATTGCAAAGGCCAAAGGCAACAACTGGTTTTCAGCATCATATGCACATGCGATCAGCAGTCTCCCGTCGTAACGGCCAGACAGGAAGCATGCATCCACACTGATGACCGGTCTAATGTATGGCACAACTTGAATACATGGACCGAACGCCCATGCTATGGCCTTGAATTGTAACGCGTTGTCGACATCCCGTACGCCTATATTCCAACATTCAAAGACAGTGCCGGGATTTGTACTTGCTATGGCCTGCAGCAATGGTGCAAGCAAGCTGTATGAACCATGCCAGCTACCGAACATTCGGCAAATCGCAAGTTCACGCCCTCTCCATAACCTGTTGTATTTTGGGACGACATGCTTGTAAACCCGTCTGACAGCTCTACCGACCTCCTTGAGGCTCATCGATGGGTCCTCCTTAACGTCATTCTCAATTACATCGGCAATAAGTGAAGCCGTAAGATTTGCATGGTCTTTCTTTGATGACGCAGCCTTGCATGTGTGAGGTGGTTCACACTTCTTAATAATCCATGCCTCGCCCTTACCCACAGGGGTTGCATATAGACGGAAGTGACAATGCACTCCGTCTTTACAAATAATTACCAACCTTCTTCGGTCCCTTTTTTCCTCTCGGCACTCCCAGTTGCCGTGAACATGGACCTCATGTATTTTCTTCACAAGTTCATCTATGTTGGTGTAAATCTGCTGCGGAGCAAGCTCTTGACTGTACCTGACATGAGGCCCAAAAAATGAGATGTCTGCCTCTTCAAAAGCAGTGGTATCGTTGAATGTGGGGCACGGATGCCTATCTGTCCGACCTCTAATCGGAAATCTGTCTTCCTTAGGTAAATAATCTCCATCACCTTCCACTCGTGATCAGAATTCCAATCCCCTTCCCATTCGTCACCTGTTTCCAAATTTCTTTGTGGTACGGCATCGAGCTCAGCATCAAGGTCAAGGTCTCTCCGGGTAGCAATGGGTGACACTAAAGGTATTGATGGTGGTACAGATGGAAATCTGGGTTGGATTGGGGTTTCAGGAGGAGGTGGTGGTGGTGGTGGTAGATCGGTGGTAAAATCAGGTACATAATTCTCATAAACGGGTGATACGGGCGGTTTATAACTCGAGTGACGGGGGTTGTCATACCTCGAGGGGCCGGGGTTGTCATAACTGTAGTGACCCGAGTTGTCATAACTAGAGTGGCGGGGGTTGCCATACCTCGAGTGCTCATGACCCGAGTTGTCATAACCCGAGTGCTCATAACTCGAGCTGTCATAACTCGAGTGATGCGGGTTGTCATAACCCGAGTGATCATAACCTCTATTTTCCCTAGATGTTCCAACCCCGGGTTCACGCTGAACTCTCCTGGAATATAAGTCCATTACCATTACCCCCTGTGACTCAAAAGTGTTGTAAACACTCCTCCATAACGACTCATCTGTTATTGGATACCGAGTATAGTAAGGTCTACCACCTCTTACTGTGTTAATCCGGGTAGCTAAATCTATATCACACCGGTTGGGGTTCACACCGATCTTTTCATACACAATACCCTTCAGTTCAACAAATGAGGTATTTGCATTTATCTCGAAGCCATATGCTGCTTCCTTAGTGTACTGTGCTCCCTCCGCACCCCGGGTAAACTTCCCGCCCACATACAGTGCAACCAACATATTTCTGTTCTGAAATTACTGTTCTAGAATTACTGTTCTGGAAATACTGTTCTGGAAATACTGTTCTGGAAATACTGTGCTGGAATCACTGTGCGGAATCACTGTGCTGGAATCACTGTGCGGGAATCACTGTGCTGGACTTACTGTGCTGGACTTACTGTGCTGGAATTACTGTGCTGGAATTACTGTGCTGAAATTACTGTGCTGAAATTACTGTGCTGAAATTACTGTGCTGGACTTACTGTGCTGGAATTACTGTGCTGAAATTACTGTGCTCAATCGCCTCAAAATCGCCTCAAAATTCTCTCATTCGGTTCTGGAAAATTTCTGGTGTGGAGGAATGAATACTGTGCTCATCTGGAGAGAGAAAAACCCCTTTTATAGGGTTTTATAGCGGACCGCCCAGCTGCTGGGCGGTCAGCTCGTGGTAGTGGACCGCCCAGTGGCTGGGCGGTCTGGTGGGAAAAGTGGACCGCCCAGTCCACGGGCGGTTAGGGTAGAAATAATTATAATTTTGAAGTGGGAGCAGATTTGATAATTTGTTTTTTTTTGAGGATTTTAATAAAAATATCGGCTGAAGTGCCATTCATGGATAATTGTGGCTAGAAATAGGCACTAATAATGTACCTTTTATTATTTGTCTGTACATGTGTCTGGTTTTAGTTGAGTCTATATGCAGCTAGACCATACTAGGGTAAGGGGAGGTCGGTTTGAGAATCTTGTTATTTTAGACTTCAGTATTCAAAAGGTTTGCTAAAGGTCACAGTGCATTGGTTGCACAAAAGTCTCTTCTCTTTTACTTCACTTTTGTAGTTTTGTACTTTTGCGTAAAATCATAAGTTGATAACTCTCTCTCTCTTTTTTCTTATTCTCTTGTCAGTTTTACCTTTTTGTTTAAGAGAATTGCACAGGAATGAAAGCTGCTCACTCTCTCTCCCTTTCGTATAAAATCTGGTTTTAGACTTTCAGCATCTCCAAATTGAGGGATTTTTTTTTTTTTTATGAAAACCAAATTGAGGGAATTATTGGAGACTCATGAGCAGATATGGGACCGTTAATTTTTTAGATGAGTTTGATCAAATAATTGTTATATTTCTATTTTAATAATCATGTTTAGCACAGTTGATTAAAATACTATTTTTAACGTAAGAAGTTATAAGTTCGAAAAGAATTATATATTATTATAAGTAGTTTAAAATATTAATTGAGTATAATTAGGGTGCTTTTAGTAGGGGTGAAAACGTAGCGGATACGGAGCGGATAGTGGTAAAATGATATCTATATTCATATTTCAAAGAGCGGATACGAATAGTAAATGGATGTCAAAATGTAAAACTAAATCCACCTTAAACGGATACGGATACAAAACGGATAATCTACGAATACGGATTCGAATACAGATACAAAACGAATAATTGTCGGATAATAATGTTATATGAACTTTAAGATATAAATAATAATAATAAAATATAAATATGAAAATAAATGAATAATTGTAAGTTGATGAAGAGATTAATGTAGGAAAGATGAGAGATATTCCATTGATATAATATATAAACAAAATATAAAAAGTAGTAACAAAAGATAGTGTGGTGTAGTGGTTTGAAACTTGGTGGCTAAAATATTCATGCCACAGCACAAGAGTTCGAATTCCCTTGAAGGCCAAAAATTTCTTTTACACTAGCGGGTCCGTTTTAATTTAATGGGTTCCGGATGGGTTAGTAGTAGAGACCCGTATTTATTGGGTTCTGGATAGGTCCGGATATCCGCTCCGTTTAGGTATTATTATCCGTATCTGAATCCGAATCTGGATCTCTTCTAGGTATTTAATAATTATCCGGATCCATATCCAGAATATCCGTATCCGTTTAAATCCAGATTCGGAGCGGATATCCATTTACAGCCCTAGTTTTTAGGCTTATCAAATTTCCTGGTGAGTTTAAATTTAAAACTTGTCAATTTGGCTTCAAACTACGAATCTAAAACGTTGAAACCGATATATTTCACGAATGATTTGCAAAATTTATAATTTTTTGAATTAATTTAATATAAAATAAAGCAGTAAAAAATGATGAAAAATTAACTTATAAACCTTATTTATTTAATCATTTGACTTTACACTAATTAATTCGAAATTTCATAAATGTTGTATTTAAACACATTATTCATGAAATAGATTGATTTTAAATCAATTAGATTGGTCTTTTAAAGTTAATCCAACAAGAGACTTGGTGGCTACAAACATTACTTTTACTCACTTTAATTCTCATTTTATGCTAATAAAATTGTGATATTCCTGTCGGCAACGTTTGATAATTCGGATTTGAATTGAAAGGAAACGGTTGAATTTAGTTGCAGAGGAGCTAGAGCCTGGCCCTAAAAATCCACCTACTCTCGCTTTTTTGGTTTCATTCATGTCCTCGTTGTTCTCACAACAATATCAATCGTAGCAATTAATTCTCTGTCTCGTGCAAATTAATTGGTAGCTTTAAACGATTCGAGTGAATTTCTATATAAAGATTCAATTAATTTACTGAGTGACCAAAGTAGATTAGAGCGAGCCGGTCTAAAAGGTGGATATGGTGCAGGTTTAAATTTGAATTGTAATGGTAAAAATAAGATGATGATAATGTTGGTGGAAAGAGGAGGTAAGAGGAGGTAGCACAGTTGGATAGGAGAAAAGTTCTACAATTATTGGTTATTTAAAAGTTAAGAATTTGATTTTTCCTCACAACTTTGCAGCTTCTGTAAAAATTTTTAAAAATATAATGTTGGTGATGATGATGTGATGATGATTTTAAGGAAAAACTAAAACGTAAAATGTACAATATGTGATAGATGAGTTTGAACTCTATTTTTCACAACTAAAAAGTAAATTTTTAAATACTAGTACATTTAAGATGTGTTTGTTTGGACGGAAATTGGATGGAATGGGAAAATTAATCTAGGTGTTCGGATGTCAATTTTTTTTTAGGATAGGATTGGATTTTACTTCTCATCTCTTTACAAATTTATTGGAAAAAAAAATTAGATCAAACCAACTTTTTTCCCCACCATCTTGCTTCATCTTTCTCCTCAAAATCTTCTAATAAAAATATATTGTATGCAGTACTCAACGTTGAATAAATTTATACTTATTTATACTTACATCCAAAATCTTATAAAAGTTATTACGATCTCAAATTACTTAATTTAATTTTCTAATTATAAATGCTTTCAGTTATCGAGAATCATATATAATGTTCTTGTCATTATTTTAATGTCATTCATATATAATTTACACGACTAATCAAAGAAAAAAAATATAAATTATTACACTTGTACAATTTATTTTTTATTTTTCTAAATTGTATTATAATACTTTAGATTAGAATTGATCACAAAACTATTAATAGCTATTAATCACAAAATTGGTATTGATAATAAACCTAAAAAAAAATACAGTTTCGATGAATATTTTTCTCTAATTAGGATTCCCCACAACTATTTTCACAATACAACTGATCACTCATTCAATACATTCCCATAAGTATTCCTGAATATACCTATGAGCATTGGTTATCGCAAATAAAAAAATGGGTTTCGTAACTTGTCAAATCCCATCCCACACATCTCGTAACAAACGAACAGGTCCTTAGCATTATATAAGAGGGGGCTGAACCATATCAAATCTTTTAAAAAACAAAATTCAATTAAATTTCAATATACAAAAAAAAAAATTAAATCATAAGAGTGACTAAGCACATCTATGAACTATGATTGGATGTAAATTTGCTCCTAGTTAATTCCTCAAGCAATCGATATTTATGGAATATCAACTAAGGAGAGATTCATACACAAAAATTATATTATTTCGACTATTTTCGATATACATCAAAAGAGCTTGTAAAATTCTCGGCACAGACGTTGACAATTAAATCATAAATCTTGATGACTATCAAAATGAAGTCAAAATCCTATAACGTTTTTTGTTTTTGTTTTGCATGCATGTAATTTAAGATGATATATATAAAACACATATAACAATCTAAACTTGCTACTTAAACATGAATAAAAAATATTGACACTGTTTAGCACCAATATCATTGACATTGAATCCCTTTTCATATCAAATTGGTATTGTAACATTTGTTCAAATGACAAAATGAAATTTGCGGATGCACTGTCCATTATTTAGATAGTAAATGTATAAATTAGTTCAATTCAATTTTCATTTAGCTTACTATAAAACATGAAAAAATTAATCCTTTATTTTTACTGATTTTGTAGTACCCGACTAAACAAATTTAGATTTTAAATTAGAGAAAAAAATGATATACGCTTATAATTCAAATGATAGATCGCATGCACCTACAACATTATTCTTTTACTTAAAAAAATTGTACAATTACGGTAATCAATTTATCGAACGTTATGTGCCCTATTAATTTGATGTGATTGTTATATATATATATATATATATATATATAATATATATATATATATATATATATATATATATATATATATAGGGGCTGGCTACTATGCTATATAAGCATATGCCCACATATGCTTATAACTTATTTTTGCGTTTTCAATTTCAAATGGTCGATCCGACCGTTCATCTTGTTCTCCATATTAATATGTGCTTGGAGACTAATTTACATTTTTCTGAATTTTTTACTATTTATTAAGCCACTTTGAAAATTGCTGATCTGGGTGAACAGTAAAAACAGTGTTTCCAAAATTCTGGACCATATGATCAGCAATTTTCAAAGTGGCTTAATAAATAGTAAAAAATTCAGAAAAATGTAAAATTTGTCTCCAAGCACATATTAATATGGAGAACAATGAACGGTCGGATCGACCATTTGAACATTGAAAACGCAAAAATACTTATTTAAGCATATGTGGGCATATGCTTATATAAGCATAATAGCCAAGCACTTATATTATATATATATATATATATATCCAATAATATTAACATCATTATGCATTTTTTGTAATTACATATTCATTTGAAGAAGATTAATATAATTTTCTATTACTAAAATTGCAACATTTTATTATAATAAATATATTTTCTACTAAAGAAAACTTGAAATATAAATTGTGGGCGGCTTTTAAATTACTTTTACATACTGTACGTACCATTCGTAATATCACACCATAAATAGTAAACACATTAATAATTTTCTCTATTCATTGAGATCGCAAGATCCAATAAAAAGGAGCTTGCCAGATCAGCGTGCTTATATTCAATCCACATCATCCATCCAGTTGAACAGTTTCAATTCAAGCTCTCAATTCATCTTAAACAAATTGGTACGTACGTATTAAGATCTGAAACGCATGATTGAGCACGTAATGTGAGAGAGAGAGAAGAGAGAGAAGGGGGGGGGGGGGGGGGGGGGTGAGTTACAGTTGTAGGGACAGATCTATGATTTGGAAGAGAGCGAAGGAGTGAGAGACCACAAGGAGACAATCGTCACGCATTCATTTAAGGTGCAAAAATGGCACACGTACAATTATGAGGAGAGACTTTAAGAAATTGAGTTCTTTTGCCCTGCTGCTGCTTCCCATGCAAGGCTGGCGGCTTTGCTCTTGCTCCTCTGTTAATTTTTCCATTTTTTTTCCTATTTATTTCTGGTCAATTCCCTTGTCTACACGACTGCACACTCTCTACCTACGTCTTAGGACCACTTTGGTTAAATTTTTTCATGGTGATATAAAACTAAAACTGTCAGTAATTTAAAAAAAAAAAAAAAAAAGTTACTGGTACAACACTATGTTCCGAATGGAGTATCAAAAAGTCTCAATTTAATTCAGTAGAATAGAATGAAGTTTTAACTGTTCCTTCAATACTTAAATAGGGAACATTATAATTAAGCTGTATCATATTGCTCCCTGCTGTCATCTTCTGTTAATTAGTAATGAAAAGATCCATGTTAATGGAGATTCATTAATTCAATTTGTTTGAATGGAAATTAAATGCCAGTTTTTTTTCTATGCATTTGGATGGGTGAGGAATAGTGCTAACTCAGATTAGTGAGTTATTTCAAACTCTATTTCGTGTTTGGACACAACTCTCTATGTTCGGAATCTCTTGAGTTAGCGGTTATTCTGAACTCTATTCTGTACTGTATTTGAACACAACTTTCTATATTCAGAATCTCTTAAGTCTATTCCAATCAAAAGTTAGCTTAGCGGCTATTACGAACTATTGAATTACTAGCATTCAATAAATTTGTCAATGCTGAACATCCTAATCAAATTTGAAAATTTGATATTTTTGTTCTCACTTTTCTAAACCAACAAAATCCTTAAATAAAATAAGATCGAAAATGACAAGAGGTACTAAAAATGCACATTAAAAATGCATCGGACCAAAATGAATATTTGGGAACTTAAGGATCAAAGAACCAATTTTAGGATAAAAATATTGACATAACTGATTTGGCAGAAACACGTCCATCTATATATTTTTTATTTTGTCTCTATTAGTTGTGAGCTGTGTGAAGTCAAAATAGTCATGTTAACATCTTTATTTCAATTTTAAGACAATTTTGCAGACCTTTTTATTCAGCACAAATTATATTAATAGTAAATAGAAAAAAAGAAATACTAAAAATGAGAAAGAATTTATAGAAATTTTAAAAATGAAAAGGCAACTACTTGGTATGGCATCCAGGCGGGACACCATACCATATAGAGTCCCCTGCCCAAATAAAAAATCACCCCAGAGATATCATACGAGACTTCTTCCTGTGTAAAATATCGGAAAAAAAAAAACAAGGACGTGCGGTGTTGTCTGTGTGTCGTTGTTTGAGGTGCAGCGTAGGGAAAGTAAAATAAGAGAAGGGTTCGCTTGGAAAGGGATAGCGCTCTCGAGGAGAGGAGAAAAGAAGATTAATTCGGTGAAAGAATTTAGAAAAAAAAATTAGGGCGTTGTTTTGAAATGGCGTCCCTGTTTTTTTTTTTTTGTCCAATTTTTTACTCGGGAAGAAGTCTTGTATGGCATCTCTGGGATATATTTTTTTTTCGGCAGAAGCTCTATCTGATATGGCATCTCGCCGAGACGTCATACCGAGTGTTGCCGTCCTATTTTATATTTTTTGCAAACATTTCTCATTTTTTTCTATTTACTATCAATAAAAATTTCAGTTTCATTCATGTATTATAATGAATTATAATATATTAACTTATTTTATGTGTTGTACTGTAGATCTCCAATCTATATATGCCTCCGTCCTTTTGAATAGTATTTGTATCATTTGAATTGGTTTTATTTTGTGGCTCCATATCCACAATGTCTACAGGTGTGGTGCATGATCTTAACATGTTGACGCAAGTTGTTGCTAACTAATACTAGAGGAATTGTTTGGAGTTTTTATTATCTGGTCTTTATTTTTTTCTGACATTTTATTGTTTGAATTTATTATAAGAAAATATGAATAGTTTCAATGTATATTTAATTTTATGATACATCTATTTGATACTTTGTAAAAAATATAATTCAAAATTTGAAATTAAAATTACTGATTTTTTTCCAATTATTTTGATTGGGTGTTGTATCAAATTTGAGTAAATTTAAAATTTTATTGATATCCATCATAAAGTAATTAACATCTCACTGTTTAAAAAATTAAGTTGTTTCATGAATGACTAAATGCCTTTTAAATGCCCCTTAGTTTGATACGCACACTATTTATAAAATAAAGTACATATATTTTTAATTTGTACTTTGAATAATAATACTTTTCAAGATAAATAAATAAAGACAGTAAAAAAAAGTTAAAAGTTACATAAATATTTTCAAAATAACATAAAAGTTAAATATAAGTAAAAAATAATCTAGTAAAAATGAAGCAAATATGCATCAAATTATAATATTTTTCACTCATGTAAAAACAGAAATCTACTCGCCCCATTAATTATAAGTACTCCAGCGACCCAACATGTTTTCGTTTGCACCGCGGTTATCGTACAATTTTGGTGCAATTGAATCGGTCAGCCTTTTGACCTCGGATAGAAAATTCAAAACTACTAGTCAAAGTGACAGCATTTCCGTTAGCCCTTGAACAATGCACGCTGGAGAAATTGTTTTCGTATTCAAAAATTTAAAAACACCCTTTCCTGAATCCTGAGCACAGTTCTTCTCTAGAAATGTTATAACTGTTACGCAAATTCATTGTATCCAACCAAATTTACAAGCCTACAAAGTTGTATTCATCTAAGCTACATAGAAAAATGCAATCATCACAGCCTTATATCAGAATTATCACATAAAATTATAATAATATAATTCATTCATCAAATTAACATCATCAGACAACAGCCACGAAAATCATCATCAGACAGCCACGAAAATCATTCAACATCTTCAATTATAGGTCTAGTACGGACCCATGAACTGGTACGGCGATGGAATCTTTCTCCTCTCCACTGCTGGATTTACTACCACCTGCAGAGGTAAATCCATATAATAGGGTAAAACAAGAATTAGTTTGAAAAAAAAAAATTCATCTCTTCTAGTTTTAATATAAAATAAACTAAGGGAATGATTTTACTCCCTATGGCCCTAAGATTTTGCATGTACATCCCTAAAACATATATTATTACGTTCAAATCATATAATCCATACAACTGCACCTAACATAAGTTCTATAATTAGAATTATGTCATTTAAGTGATATTGATGCATCAATTAACCAAAGGTCTTCAATTGTTTGACAATCATTTGTAAAATAATTAAAAGAAGCAACCCACTGCTAAATTGATTAACATGTGAACATGAAACAAAAAAGGTAAATTGTTGTCTCAGGTTGATCATAGAAGACAATCTGTAATACTTGACTTGACCATTCTCTTCTAAATTGACCTTAGTTAAAATTTCAATTTGTTTAACCCGTCATAGAAATATTAATTTTTTTTAATTGCTTGACAAAGTGTATTACAAGAGTCCTATACTTCTACAAACTCGAAATATTTAATTTATAAGAGGATTTTTGAACCCAGATAGTATAAAAGACTTTGTTTGGAGCATCTTTATATTCAAACCAGTCATAGAGAGATTTTACAGAAAATTTTCCATTTGTGTTCCATCTTCACACCATATCTAAGTCAAGAAAAAAAAAATGGAATTGTGCAGTATTCCTTGTAAGTCTATACCAGCTAGTTGTCTCCTAAAAGAAAGTTTTGAAGTGTTATAATGAAAAACATCATAAACTAAGATATAGGGGGAAGATACAATTTGAAAAGGGGGAATTTTATGCATATTCTTCAAAAATCTCAAAATTACATTCTAACATTTGTAATATCATATTTATCCTTCCAAATTTACAAAATTTATAATTTTATCCAATCTATTGTCTTTTCAATTAAATATTATTTTAAATTTATAAAATTCTCATTTTATCTTTTATTAAAAAAAATAAAAAACTATGTAGCATGTGTAAAGAGAAATTTTCAGTCTCCTAATTGGTTGGTTTGTGGTTTGTGAATGCAAATGGTTCATTTCTCTACTTGTAACGCTTGCATACACAGTGGCATTTTAACATACGTTTGTATGTGCATGACAAGTAGAAAATAATCATTTGCCCGCACAAACCAGTCAATTAGAAAATATATACACTTCAAAGTACAATCTCAGTGCTATGTTAATCATATCCTTATCACTTAATATTGAACTCTGCAAATAGATATAGATTGTTTAAATTTAATTTTTCTAAACCATCAGTCAGACCCCAATCATGCCTTAGCTTCAATTTTGGGGCTTTGCAGAAATTCATTATTGGAATCGTGTATCATATTTTTCAGAATGAAAGTATAAATAAAATACAATTAGAAATCATTCCAACGGTATATTGATTAGAAAGTTATTTTTGCCAAATTTGTACGGTATACTGTTTAATGATGATTCAAAAAATCGCTTCTCATTTTATATATCTGTGCTGAACAATATTTTTAATTTCTTAGAGTATTATAGGCACATGAGGAGGGTTCAAATGTCTTTATTTTTTGTACCTCTATCATGTTTCTATATTTTTATTTTCTAATAACTAAAATTCTAAATTTTTTATGTCAAAATAAAACCGTTAGAGGTGATCTATATTATTTTCTCTACGTGCACATAAAATATCATCTCCTTTTTATTTTGATTTTATATGAATCAATAAGTTGAAAAATCAACGTCGAAAATTTATATGCATCGGTGTATTTTTGTAAGCTCTTGATACTAATAAAAACAAAATCGAATGTCATAATTTTATATGTGTGCATAGAGAAAATGATATAAATCATATCTAGCTGTTTTATTTTGACATTTAAATTTTAAATTAAGTTATTTTAGTTTTAAAAATAGAAGCATGACGGTGGAGACAAAAAATATGCATTTGAACTCTCCTCTGCATAAATATACGCGAAATAATTTAATTAGAGAGAAATAACTCAAAAGAAAAAAAATATATTTTTAGAAAATTGGGAGGAAAGAGAAAGACATACATGACCCATGCAACATGTAAAGGGGCCTTGTACTGCAAAATAAAACTGAGGTCCCCTCTCAGTACACCAGTATGTCTGTTTAGCGTACATGTATACAGATTCTATAGGTATATTTAAGAGTATTTGAGCAGGTACTCCTTCAATCTTCCCTTTTTGGAAGCCATACAAATTATATATCAAAAAAGGGGCTGCTATTAAACTCCAATTTAGTATTGTTCTGGTTTTTTCCCAGTATATTGTTTCAACTGTGGAAGGATCAAAGAGTGATGATAATGTGAAGACAAACTGGCTTCAGAAGTTGGATGCATCTATTATTATTCACGTTCTATTATTCATACTGAGTTTGTCTGATCTTATAAGTGCATGGACCAGATCAGATTTGGATCAATGCCAGAAATCATTATTCCTACTGTTTTGGCTGCTGCATATTCTTCATTTATTGTTTGACATAATTTCATTATTCACTTGATCCATTGTTTGTATAATTATGTATAAAATATTATTAGTAAAATCTGGTTATTTATCCAAAAATTATCTCTTTGATCGAGGCTGTTGGAACCCCAGCTCCGCCTCGGCAATTGCCTAATGGCAACAGCCTTGGTCATCTCTTGATCGAGTCTGCATCGCCTGACTTCTCTCAATACTTGAATCTGTGCATTCTTGTGTGACATCTTGATTTGCCTCTAACTCTCTTCACTGTGAGTCCGACTTCAACCGCTTATCCTCTTCACACCTTCTCTCTCTTTTTAACACCGTTGGCAAAGTTAACTATCTCAACTTTCTCTCTCTGCAATCCTCTCTGACCCGACACAGAAGAAGATGGAGAGAGTGCAAGAAATCGAGTGATCGAGAAATAAAGGATGGGGAAACATCCCGCAGCCTGCTTCCCGCTCATTCTTACTGACCTGACTGTTGTCTGCTCTGCATTCCGTGCATTGTTTGCTCCTTAAAAATCAAATTCACTCTTGAATTGTTGTCTTCAGAACTTTCCCAATAACATCAATTAGCCTTTGTGGAACCAAAATGGATGGCTGATGCAAAACTATACAAAAATTACTGTGAGAAAACAGATTGGTCAATTTCTCGTGGGCCTTTTGTGGTGATCAGTGGAAAACATGAAATCAACACTGCGAAGAGGATAGCAATAAGAATGGTAATGCACACGACACACCCAATTAAATTCATCACAAAGGGCCAAAAGAAATTGAACTGATCTAATATCTCTCGAGATTATTTTCGTGATGTCTTGCAGTAACCACTAACCATCCATTTTGGTTCGATGATGTTTAATTGGTCCCAATAACCGACATTTGAGAATGTAATCAGAGACCATTGTTCAAGTTCTTCCATTGTATTTCGGATAATCATTTCCCCAGTTTTTCAAATCAAAGTCGGTTTGGTTGTACTGGTTGAGAAAGAAAATCCCAAACAGCCTTGGCAGTTTCAAATTTAATAATTGCAAACTAATTAAATGGATCAACAAAGTTTGTAATCCAGGTCATTATCTATTTGTTTTCAATTTTCCATTGATCAACCTCGCTCTCTCACTTCACCTTTTTGGTTTCATTTTTCAAATCGATTGCAGATATTACCCAAATATGCTTTGTATCACAAGACATATTTCACAATCTTTGACCTTTTAACAAAATTTTGTGTGACAACACCATTACCTATGGTTCTTTCCATCCAATGCAACAGAAATTGGGTGAACCAATTCAGATGCCATTATAACTAACAATAAGTGCAACAGAAAGATTTTACCGGAAAGAGCAGAAGACGACCGAACAGAACAGCGAGAGTGAATTTGTTGCATGTGTAGGAGACGGTGTACGAGCAGGCACCTCCTCCTTTCTTTCCCATCTCTGAAATCTTTGGACTCTCTCTGTTTTCTATATGTCAAATCAGAGTGTATGCAAGAGACAGTTCAAAACAGAGAGAGAAAGAGCAATGAACGAGTAGCTGAGGCTAGGGCTTTTCAGCGGATTGAATCAGGGCTCTGAAATCGTACGTAACAGAAATATTGTAATTGAATAGCTTGATTTTACTAATTACTGTGGTTACATCTTTATAGGAGCAATGGATTTAATAAAATAAAAAAAGTAATAAAGAAAAATAAATATGAAGAATATACTGCAATAAATATAATGGGAAAAAAAAAAAAAAGTAAAGTACTAACAATATTTGTGTTAAAAGATACTAATCTTCATGGCAGAAACAAAAGTATCAATAAGTGCAAAAATCAATATAACGGTTTTCAAATCTTGTATGGAAAAATAAAAATGAAGAGAGCTATTCATCTCCAGTAGTGCAAGGACATCTCTCTTTATTGCACGAATGCTGTGGTCCTTCGCTTTGTGTCCACAGCATCTTTTGCGACTCCACGTTTTCCTCTAAAGTACTTCTTCTCCCCCCCTTTCTTTTGTTTGTTTGTTTGTTTTGTTTTTTGCTGTAGATTTGTGCAGTGACTAGTAAGTCACTGATACTGTGTCCATTATTATAATCCGTACTTTTTCTTTTTTGAATAAATATTTATTCTTTGGGCTGTTTTCTTTTCTCTGTTTTCTCCTCTGTTACACTGTTTTATATGACTATTATTGGTATTATGGTACATAAGTACATTCAAATTAATGCAAACCAATGGCTAATACAGATACAGATTTTGTTGTTGTCATAAGCAAGAATCAAGGCTTTGATCATACTCCGTCTCATTTTTTTCTACAAATTTTGTTTAAGTATTCAGATAGGAAAAAAGGAAGATAGAAAATGCTTTTTGTTAAGGTATTTACGCAACAGGAAATGTACCCAAAAAGGGTATCATGTGAATTGTAGATATATTTGGGCCTTATTAAAATCTTAAAATAGGCCGCTTTTATTTCTACGCTTTTCGAATCAGACTGTCGGAGGCTAAGCCTACTTGGACCTTACTGGACCGCTTTTTATAATTATTTTATGGTTGCCGATTGCATTTAGTGTGCCAGTGTCGGTAAGCGCAGCTTGTATGGGATAGAATTGAAGACAAATGGGGAGTGGTACTGGTGGATAGAACAGTACTGGTACCGGAGTCGGTACAGGCTTTTTGGAGATCATCCTAGCTGAAAACCAAATCGCTAGGTACTATGTCAAAGAAGGAATGGGCAGTTAGAATGATGGGAGTGGTATGGCACTTGTGGCGCTAGAGGAATGACCAATTATTTCGAGGTCAGACGGTGCCAGAGAAGGTACTTGCAGATCAAGCATGGAGTGAGAGTGACCTTTGGCTTAGGTACTGTGGAGATGGCCAGCAACATAGGAGATGAGGAAAATGGGGGCTGTTGTAATTTTTAGTTGTTATGTTTACTGGTTTCTTGTTGTTTTGGCTTGAGATGTAAAACTTCTTTATCTTAATGCACACTTGGTAGCTCCTACCAAGTTAAAAAAAAAAAAAAAAATTCCTGATTGAGAACTTATGTGGTTATGTCTGGATCAATGTTGTAAATAACGGCATGCGGTCGTCGGACGGATAGGGTACCGCCAAGCGATTAATAGGTATGCAGTTGATTAATCGGAATTATGCGGACGATTAATCGTTTTCATTAAAATTATGTATATATATTCATAATTTATTAAAAATAATTTATTTAATTCATCAAACTTATCAAATAAACTTAATTTAACTTAGTTCTATTATTATAACATGACACTAAACTTATTTTTTCTTAACAACACATACGCACTTTATATGTGTAAGTAACACATTTATTAAATAAATTCGAGAATTAAGATTTTTCAAATACTAATAACATATTATTTGAAAAAAAAATTAAACATTTCAACATAAAATCACTAAATTTAGTTTATGATAACAACTTAATTTCATATATGAACATGTCGCAGAATAATTAATCAATTACATTAGTAAGTAAGTAAGAAAAATATATAATATATAAATAATAGAAGAATTAATAAATTTCAAAGGAAGTAAGAATAGAAAACACATATATAAAAAATATTGAATGTATATCCTAGCACAAATAAAACTACAATACATGATTCATGAAACTTATTATCACACACAATCACAAAATAAAACAATGTGAAAATAAATATTTACTGGAATAAACGGGAATAAATGGACGATTAAACAGGAATAAACGGAATAATCGGGAATAATCGGGAATAATCGGCCGATTGATCGAAAAAATCCACAAACAGACTTCCGATTAGTGTATTCGTAATGGTTTGGCTACCGTTAAAGATTAAACGCCCGTTTAATCGGCCATTAAGACCGTTTTTTACAACACTGACTCTGGACAAAGATATTGACTTCATGTAGCGTATGGAAATTAAAATAAATATATATATATATATATATAGAGAGAGAGAGAGAGAGATAGACTATGGTGAGTTGTGAAGTAAAACGTCGTTTTACTTCACGCCATATTTTCATTTTGAAAATTCAAACAACCGATCCGAACCGCTCAACATGTTATCTATATTGAAATGTACTTGGAGACTAAATTTTACATTTTTTGGATTTTTTTTTACTATTTATTAAGCCACTTTGAAATAGATGATCCACTGTGAACAGTAAAAATTTCTGGACGACCGGATCAGCGATTTTCAAAGTGGCTTAATAAATAGTAAAAAAATTCCAAAAAATGTAAAATTTAGTCTCCAAGCACATTTCAATATGGAGAACATGTTGAGCGGTTTGGATCAGTTGTTTGGATTTTCAAAATGAAAATATGAGAGTGAAGTAAAAATGACCTCTTACTTCACAACTCACCATAGCCCAGCTCTATATATATATATATATAGAGGAGGGATCCAATTACAACACTTTTGAGTTACCACAAAGTTACCACAACCATTTTCTACATTTTCAAAGTCCAAATCGTCGATCCAAACCGTTCAACATGATCTCCACACTAAAATGTGCTTGCAGATCAAATTTTACATTTTTTGAATTTTTTTACTATTTATTAAGTATTTTACAAAAACTAGTCAAATTTAGACCATTGAATTTTGTACCCATCTTAATAAATAGTAAAAAAATTCAAAAAAATGTAAAATTTGATCTGCAAGCACATTTTATTGTGGAGATCATGTTGAACGGTTTGGATTGACGATTTGGACTTTGAAAATGTAAAAAATGGTTGTGGTAACTCAAAAGTGTTGTAATCGGATCTCTCCTCATATATATATAGAGTTGGGCTACGGTACTTCGCGAAGTAAAGCGAGTGTTTTACTTCAGGTCTATATTTTCAATTTCAAAGTTCAAAGCGTCGATCCGAACCGTTCAAGTTGTTCTCCATATTAAATTGTGCTTGGAGACCAAATTTTACAAATTTTAGAAATTTTTTACTATTTTTTTGGAATTTTTTAAAATCACTGTTTTTCAGAAAATCATAGACCATAAAAAATCAGTGATTTTAAAAATTTCAAAAAAATAGTAAACAATTTCTAAAAATTGTAAAATTTGGCCTCCAAGCACAATTTAATATGGAGATAAACTTGAAAGGTTCGGATCGACATTTTGAACTTTGAAATTGAAGATATAGATGTGAAGTAAAATACTCGCTTTACTTTGCAAAATACCGTAGCCCAACTCTATATATATGACTCGTTCAAACTCAGATGAAAAAGTTTCTCATGAATATTAAATAGCTAGGTAACTTGATATTCAACTTTTACTAAATGAGTATCTTTACACGTCATGCACACAAAATCAATGAAACAGGAAAAAAAAAAAAAAGAGGAGCAAACCAGATCTGTGAAATCATAACTAGGTGTTGCCAAATTGGTGTCCTTTATCTAATCAGGAAAAAGAAAGACAAGATAGCGTCATTATTGCCACATGTGGGCTAAATTATTGTACATCTAATCACTGTTTTTAACAGGGATTGGTCTCCTAAAACGAGAAAGCTTTTCGTGCAAGTATCATCAAAGGGTGATTCTTTGACCTGATTGATGTGTTTTACACTAGTCCTAAAAAAGAAAAAACTTTTGCTACTTGGGTCCTTAGAATATTTTTTAAAGATAAAAATAAAGTCAAAGGGATTCAATTTTAAATATTTACAAATACTTTTTAGTTGAGTTTCGAATCTGTTCTTAAAATTTTTTTTTTTTGTAAAATAAAAAGATAAATCACCAGTTATATAATTGTTCTAGTCGGACAGCTAAAAATGAAAATAAAAGTTTACTTGTAAACGGAAATTCTAGGCTAGAATTTGCATTCCCTTTTTTAAATTGAAATTGCAGTTGAGGACCAATATGGATATTTATGAAGCTCAAAATTAAGTGTGAATTAATATTTTTAGAAATGAGAATTAGCTTTTAATCTAGTGACAAAAAATAATGCTCTTACACACAAAAATTGTAGGTTCAAAACGAGTCCGGATCTCTTTGAAGTAACTCAAATTTTGAGTTTAGATATGCACTGTCAGATTAGAATCTGAACTAATCCCGTCCGAAGTGAAATACATGGAGTCCTTTTAAAATTCAAGCCAAAACTGATCAGATCTAAACTCAAAATTAGAGTATTGGTAGCTTGATCCAACTCTTTAAAAAAACAAAAAAATCCTTTAGAGACAATAAAAAAAATCTGTTGTCACATTGCCTCCTTTTTCCCAATCATTTTCATCATCCCCGAAGGTTAATACAAACAAAGCCCAAAATTTTTTTTGCCACCGGCTATATATATAATAATTTTTTTTGTAATTTAAGTACTGTTTGCATCGCCACTTTGCAAAATTGGAGATGTAAAAAATTGATCATTTGTGCAATTACTTCAATGAAGTTTAAATCTAATATTTCAAAGATCTTCCTAAAAAAAACAAAGAAATATTTAACTTTATCGTACCGAGTTGACACTGTAATTACGGAGATTAGGTGGCAGCGCCATGAATAATAATATTAACAAATCTCTTGCTTCTTATCTAGGAACAAAAGTGATTGCTCCAAGGTGACAGGTAGTCAAACATTCTTTGCTCTAGCATATTCGGTCGAAATAATTGCCGACCGTGTTTTTCTTTATTAAACGGCGGTGGCAGTGAAAAATATTACAAATCGACATGTTGTTCAATTATGCATGCTAATTTGATAGGTTGCGTGAGGTTGGTTAACTGAATCAACGGCACCTGACTTGCGAATTCAACTAGATATATCGTAAAAGAGTAAAATTCATGGAGAAGCACGCAACATTAATAAACTTGGCATTTGTTGAGACCGCTAATGAAAGAACACAAATTTGGCAAGAGTTTCGGCAAATTCAACCTTAGTGACCTTTTTTTTTTTAATTTCTAAATTGACAGAAATCACCGTCAAATAATTTAAAGTCTGCGAGACTTTTTCAATTGACAAATATAAAACTCTTTGGTGCTTAACTATTAAAAGTATCAAATTGTATTTTGCGCAATCAAGATTTTCAGTACAAATCAGGAAAGGAAAGACGTAGCTAGGAATTTTATCAAAAAGTAGATAAAAATGTTGAGAGGTAGACAATTTTTTTTAGGGGAGTAGGTGACAATCTATATTCATATTCAAATAGGGTTTGTGTTGATTTTTTTTAATTCAGGAGTAAACAATTGTCTATCTCTGATTGAATGTGGCTCCGCTCCTACACATTGGTAAATGCATACTAGTGTGGTGGTGAACTTAACGTCAAAATCTATCAGAGTGACTTATAATAACGAATCCAAACTATTAAAACAGATCGACTTTCACGAGTAATGGTTTGACACGTCAAAAATTATATATTTTTTTAATTAATTAAGTATAAACTCAAGTGGTAAAAAAATAAAGTGTATAAATTAATTTTAATACGTTTATTTTTCATCGTTCTTTGACAGCTTGACTTTATACTAAATTAATTTTCAAAAATTTATAAATTTGATATGTAAACACATCACTCGTGAAGTAGATCGGTTTCTACAGTTTACTCGTGAAGTATATCAGTTTCACTAAATTTTGGGGTTAAGATCACTAAAGATCTTGGAGAGCTTAAGAACACCCTAGTTCTACTCATACACACGCTACGCTATGAATTCGTATCCTCTGCATTAACTCAAATTTTGAGTTAAGATCTGAACCATCCTCTTAAGATTCGCACTAATATTAAAGTGCACGTGCATTATAGGAGTGGACAGGATTGGTCCGAGTTCTGATCGTACGGTTCATAAATTAACTCAAACGGTGCGTTAATGCAGAGGATAGAGGTGCTACTTTTATCCGATTACCCGGATCCGATCCGGAACCGAACCGGATCCGACCTGGAACCGACCCGGATCCGGTTAGTTTGGGTAGGGTATGGTTTAAAAAATATAACCGGTTAATTATGGGTACGGTTACAAAATTAATAATTTAATATCCGATCCGGATCCGAACCGGAACCGATATTGTAATGGATAGGATATGGGTTTGAATTAGTTATCCGACCCATAACCGAATCCGACCCGATACCCATATAAATACCCGATAAAACATATATTAATAATTATGAAAATACAATTTTACATATAATTAAATTAACAAATGTCATGCCATGTCAGTAATCACATTTTGCATATTAATTTTTTAATAAATTTATTGCTCTGAATATTCTTTCAATATCTGCCTTATTATCCTCTGCATAATCATGAAAATTTATTGCTCTGAATATATCTTTCAATATCTACCTTATATATCCTCTGCATAATCATGAAAATTTATTGCTCTAAACATATCTTTCAATATTTGCCTTATATATCCTCTGCATAATCATGAAAATTTATTGCTCTCATTGATATGTCTTTGCAATAAATCTCATTGAAATCAATATCTGTCATAAATTTAATTCTCTATTAAAAAAATAGTATTAATATTCCATTCATGGATTTTTTGAATCATAGAAAAGGAAATCACCATCTCCAATATTTTACTTTCTCAAATTCTTGAGAGTTGCGACATATACCCGCTTCGGATCCGGAACCGCCCATATCCGGACCGGACCCGATAATCCACAAACAAGTTATGGGTATCTATCTATCCGGAACCGAAAGACTGGACCCGAAATATCTACGGGTAGATAGGTATCCGGATCCGGACCCGACCCGATTTGAAACAAATAAGTATATGGATCGAAATTTGGACCCGAACACTTTTAGGATACGGATCCAAATATAATAGTATCCGGACCCGACCCGACCCGATAGCACCTCTAGCAGAGGATACGTATTCCTAGGCTATTACGTTCTTGAGCTACTGCCAAAATTGAGAAGAAGAAAAAAAAGTGCTTCATGTGGCATGGCATTGCATTGATAGGTCCTAGAACAGCATAATAATTTCCTTTTTTTTTTTTTACCAAGAATAAGACTGATTTTAGATTTTTTTTTTTTTTGGGTGCAAACTACATTTCAGAGATATATGCATGCTTGAAGCAGAGAGCAAATGTGCACCGTGAACCAAATATAGAAATTAACACTTGTTATTTAAGATATATATAATATTGCAGTTTTCTTTCTGATGACAAAGATTTCCTCAATAAAAATTATTTAAAATTCTTTCATGATATAAACGTTTTACTCTCAAACTACAATTAATACAGTCGATTGTAGCTATATATATATGATGCAATTATTCATTCTCAGCTGGATAAATTGGAAAAAAGTATAGAAGACATGACCACATATACATATGTCAACTTTTTATTAGCCAAATCTTCCCATTGTACTTATTAGCCAAATCTTCCCATTGTACTTTTTTATTAGACAAATCTTCCCATTGTACTTTTTAATTATTAGCTATACATACATATGTCAACTTTTTATTAGACAAACCTTCCCATTGTACTTTTTATTAGCTATACATACATGTCAACTTTTTATTAGACAAATCTTCCCATTGTACTATTGTCTTGTGTTTTCCTCAAAAAAAATATTGTAGTTCTGTTTTTCTTTGAGCAGGACCGGTCGCAGTCAGCACTAAAATGCTTTCTTGTACTTAATTTTATTTTGGAGTAGTTCCGACATACATTTTTTGTGCACGTACATATTTAATATTTTGAAAAATATCGTTAATTTAAAAGATTAGAATTCAGATGTATTTTTTATTTCTTAAATAGAGATTAATCGAATTTGAACCCACTTGTAGTTATTTAGCCTAAAATCAAATAATTTATATGTTTAACGATGGTTTTTATCTTATAATGAATTACCAATCATATTATAAATTGACTCAAATTTGATAAATGACATGTCTAAATAATTAAGAACACAAGTATAATTTACTTTTTAAATTGAAACAAGGTATCAAATGAATGTACAAAAAAAAAAAAAATAGGAGAAAAGTTTAGTTTAAATGAATTGAAAAGAATAAATGAGTAGATCTAGGAATGAGTGTCATTTAACTCATTGTAAATATTTTTTTTATCAATAATTAATTAATGTATACATAAATTATGCATTTTTTTAAGCAAGTATGAAGTAGCATGTAATCATTTCTCAAGCAAAATGACCTAATCACTTATATCCCGGGATATGGGTAATTAATTAGTAGCTAAACGTATTTTAGTCGTAATATATAATAAATTTCCGTACATTAAAGAGATAAAATAATAAAACTGTCTGAAAAATCTAACAGTTTGCTAGTATATGCTTCTTTTGATTTTCTTTTGCTCTGTCCTGTTTTACTTGCAAAATGTGGCATTGTTGCTCTAATGTACTGTAGCGGCGCTATGGGGTAAAAACAGAACAATTTTGACTTCATGCAGCGCACAAGTCATATGCAACGTTGTTTTGATTCTATTGTCCATGTGCTGCAAGAAGCCGAAACAGAGCTGTCAATATCTTTACCCGTGATGGGGCAATGTAATTTTGCTGTGATAAAATTATTAATTCCTGTTTTATTAAAGGTGCAACTTCCTATTTTGCTCTATAAAGAAAGTTCAATACAAGCTAGTAAATATATTATCAGTTCAGATAAATATCCAATACAATCCGATTAATCTTACATTGGGAGGCTTGACTTCATCTTAATTTATCTAACAAAAAATAATCCAATCAATCCAAAATTAACATACAATCATTTACAAGGCTAAATTAAGTTCTAATTAAGCAAGCCAATTTACAGAGCTTGTTTACAAAATACAACACTATCCTAAGAAAAGATATAAGAAAAGTTTACAACATGTTCGTTATTACATAAAATACCCTACTCTTTGTAAAGTTCTAACAAACCTGTTTACATATAATACACGACCAACAACCTATGTCAACCTTTGTTCTGCTTCTTTCCTGGGAAAATGTACGGAACACTACTAGAGCTCTGTTTCATATCTGTTGCCACCCATACTGTAAAAAATGGATGTATTTTGATATGAAAGGTATAGATGACAAAGCATAAAACAGAGCTATATACGTACATATTTTTTACACAAAGTTACTTTCTTATTTTTTTTTTTTATAAAATTACAGCAATCATATACATGCTAGATAAATTGACAGGTACGTGCATATGTAGTTCCTTTAGATAATACAATAATCATCAATAGCCCCACATGGAGTCATCATGTACACTTGAAATCTCTTGATAAAGTTCAGTAGTTAAACCTGTCTCCAGTGAAGAGGTGACAATTTCCTTCTCTCTATCAATATTTTCTTGTTTCAACTCGTAACTAAAATAACCTTCAAGCACCAAGCTCTCTCTTTCACGTTCTCCTTTGAGCATCAAAGAAGACGATGATTCGTTGTAAGAATTTGGATCGTGCAAAGAGTGTAGAGAAGTGTTCGCCGGGAAGTACTTCGCAAAAAGCTCTTCATGGCTGGAGAAGCAGGTCACGTGGGCCTCCATGTCAGAGCCTGAAGAAACCATGCTCTCATCTTGCACAGTAGCTTTATTATTTTCACATGCAGTCCTTTTGAAAACCCTACATACTACCCACTCATTCTACAAGATATAAGCAACGAAAATCAATTAAATTACTTCATCGAGAAATTATATATCTCATTAGAGAATAATTATATATATGTGTACCTACCTTATATGGACTATAAGTGGAGTATTTTCCTTCAAGGCGATATTCATGCATGATCCAGTCAGATTTCTGTCCCCTAGGAGCCCTTCCGGTGTAAAAAACCAGGGTTTTTTTCATGCCAATGAGACTCTTTTCGTTATGTATCGCCTTATCTTTCCCAGTAGATTTCCAGTAACCAGTACCAGTAGCTCTGTTCGCCCTCGTACCAGTCGGATACTTCCTGTCCTTCATGCAAAAGAAGTACCATTCTTGCTCTCCTATGTAATTAGCTCTCTCTACAAAACAAAAATGTAAAGAAAAATCTAACAGGGAAGATAATAATCACATGCAAAAATGAAAAAAAAAAAAAGACAAAAAAAAAATTCATTTGTGACAACAGAAAGAGGTTTTTTGTCTTGCTTATTAACTTCAGAAGGTTAGCAACTTTTGTTGCATACAAACATGTCAAAAAAAGGAAAGTAAAAAGCCTATAAATTACCTGGCAAGTCCCATGGCTCAAACTTGATCAAGTCGACATCTCCTATGGCTATTGAACTAAAACTTGCATCCCTTGCTTTTCTCAGGAGATAATAACTTGTCAGCTCTTCATCTGTTGGATGAAAACGAAAACCAGGAGGCAAGTTCATGGATTGCTCTCCTTCGTTCAGAAATAAGGTCATGTGTACAGATACTGCACAAAATAAGGTCCAGACTCCAGAGTAAATTAATATTAGATAGTTGTTGAGAAACAGATAGAACCCATGAAGCAAGGAGATTAAGGATTCGTTAGGAAAGGAAAGTTGGTGGGGGAGGAGAGAGAAGTGTGATGGGGGCTTAAAAATAAAAATGGGGGCCATTGCTTGCGTTTTAGCAGAGGCGTTGCACACAAGCAACGCCTTACGTAAACGGATTTTGACATTTCAGAGTCGACTGTATTTAGGATTTTTTTTTTTTTTTTTTTTATGCATACTGTTTAGCAAGTTGTAGAAACAGTACGTGCTCTCTTATTCCATTAGTAGTACTGCTCCTTGATTTGCAGCAAGGGAATATTGGTCAATGGTCATGCATATTCCCTAGATAATGATTTTTCAAAATTTTTATTAATATTCATCTGATTAGAATAGTGAATGGGGAAATTAAAAAAAAATTAGTTAGATTTGAAATTTTTTAATTGAGGATGTTTTGAAGGGAATATAAAATAATATTCCCGTACTAGGTATATATTCGGATTGCAGATTCCATTGCTTTTTATTTTCTACAATCTTAATTTTTTTTATTGCACTTTATGCATATATAGTTTAGATAGTCCAAGTATTTTTTTTTTTAATTATTAATTGATTTTGGTTATTTATATGGTTTGTGCAGAACTAAATTAATTTTGAAAAGATTACTTTAACATGGGTATTTTGTTTGAGAACGGAGTAGGTCCGATGCCCATCGGACCTACTTTTAGGTTCAACGAGCATGATGACCATCTGATCTAATTTAAAATTTGTGCGCCAAAAATTGAAACAGACACGCACGAAGTTTAAAGCGTTCTGCACGAATCTTAAAGCAAATCGACGGTGATTAAACCCATCGAACCAGAGTAGGTCAAATGCCCATCGGACCTACTCTCAAGTGATTTTGTTTACCTTTCAAATTTCATTTACAAAGAAAAATGAAGGCTCAAATCCCATATCAACCATTAATGGTGTCAACGGGAGTAATTTGAATACGTTATATTTTACTTGTGTCAACAGGTTACCGGCAACTTGTTCAATGGCTATTTAATTGATTTGTATATTTCTGTTTATCTTTTTTTTTTTTTTGTGCAGTTTGAATATGTGGTTTCCATTGGACTCATGAATTGGATATTCTTTTACGAGTAGAACTGGGGTGCTCCTAAGCTCACCAAGCCCTTCCGTGAGCGCGACTCTAAAACCTATCAAATTGACTTCAAACGACATTTTCAAACCGTTAGATGTTCAATCTATATTAAAATGTGCTTGGAGACCAAATTTTACATTTTTTGAAATTTTTTTACTATTTATTAAGATGGTTTGAAAATCGCTGTTTTCCAATGGTGCAGAATTTTAATAAAAACAGCGATTTTCAAACCATCTTAATAAATAGTAAAAAAATTTCAAAAAATGTAAAATTTGGTCTCCAAGCACATTTTAATATAGATTGAACATCTAACGGTTTGGAAATATCGTTTGAAGTCAATTCGATAGATTTTAGAGTCGCGCTCACGAAGGGTTTGGTGAGCTTAGGAGCACCCTAGTTCTACTCTTCTTTTACATCTTACTTCAGAGAGCTATGATATTATGAGAAATTCATGTTTGTACTTCCACCAATTAAATGTCCGTGTTTACAAATTCTGCATTGGAATTTTTGTTGTACAAATCACAAATTGCAATATCAGACTTGATAAAACGGCCTCCAGATTTTTTATGAACTAAAAATATCACACGTGACAAATAAAATAAAAGAAAAATTAAGAATGTTTTAATATGCCAAACACCTTAAGAGTGGACCTTGCACTAGTGTGAGTTGCACCTACTGATGATGAAAATTAGAGCTGCTTTTTTTAAAACTTATATTAAATCAATTTTGTTGATTAAATTGATGTGCACCTTCTACCAACTGTTAACTAACTTCTTACTTTTCTGTTGATTGGTACGAGTATAATTTATGCGCCCCCCTATATGAAATCACATCTAGAGGATCTTTAGTTGGTACATTTTAGATCAATGATTGTAATGAAAATGACATATCTATTTCTAGGTATCTTTCCTCTACATTTGTAAATTGTAAAATTCTTATGTAGAGTCAAACATGTCTTAGTTCTATCTTGGAGGCATTTTTCGTTGCCATTCTCTACAGATTCAAAAGAATAAATACTGCCATAGTTTTTCATACTTTTAAAGAAATTAGACATTAGCAGCAGATCAGAAGTTAAATTTGTATAGAACTAGGAAGAAAAATAACTCGAGAAAAACTCGAGTCCTAGTGAAATAAGTTACAGATTCTATTAAAGCTATTATCCTTCACTAGGAGATGTTACTATCAAAACAACTTATGGTGCTTGAATTATTGCACCAACAAAAAGAGACAATCACTGCTTATGTCAGCGCATTCTAAAATTCTAATACTGCCTGATCAAAATATCATAATTCTCAGAAATATAAAATTTGATGGCCTCACACGCACCAAATGCATGGCTCCATTCATTAGAGCTGGATTATTATTAAATAATTTTACTGAGCCATGATCTTCAGCTGGAATGATTAGATTATTTGAAAATAAGAGCGTCACGACCTGACCCGACACCTATATAATGAATTGGAACGCCAACAATCTCTTCTATCCTCTCCACGTAATTACGTGCAGCTTGAGGGAGGTCTTTGTAATTTCTCACAGAAGATATGTCGCTCTCCCAGCCTGGCAGCACCTCATACTTAACCTAAATTGAGAAAATTGAACCCGAGTAAATTACTGACCTCCATATTTACAACAATTTCCAAGTGCCAAAAGTGCAAACCTACACAACCGCTCTCTATATTCAGATCTAAGGTTTATAATAAAATTTCAAGACAACATGTAACAAAGACACTTTTGTCAATCATATAAACGCAATAAAGAACAATAAATCAATACTCCATACCTCTAAACTAGCAAGAAAATAAATTGAAAAGCGTACATTGGATGGTTTCATTAATTTTTTCTTCAACCAATATGGACTGAAAAAAAAGAACATGGGTATATGTGTCTTTGTTTGTGCACACAATTTAGCATTTAGAATATTCATTTTCCAAGACAAGCCAGTTAAAACCTTACACAAACTACATCAAAGACAACCCAACATAAGCAATTCCGTAAAAATTATCCCTTATAAACCATCAAAAAAAAATTATCCATTATAAAATCCAGTAAGATAAAGCGGGTACTTGACATACCTGTATTTGCTCCAAAAGTTCCAAATCTGACGGGAAGGACTCAACTCTTTCTCCACCCGGCTTGTGATAAGAAACCCCAAGCTTAATTTCAGGAAATCCAGAGAGGACATCCAATTTTGTAAGGTTAAGAGAGGAGAAACCGTTGATCTGGCAACAGTACTTGAGTGCTACCAGGTCAAGCCAGCCACATCTCCTTGGCCTACCAGTTACTGTGCCGAACTCCATTCCGGCCATTCTCAATGTATCACCAGTCTTGCTGAGAAGTTCAGTTGGGAAAGGCCCGGAACCTACTCTTGTAGTATATGCTTTGACCTGTGAAGTCAAAAGCAAAATAATATCTTAGTGCAACTCTTTCAGAAAAGGAAAAAAGAAACCATAGCAAACTGCATTATTGCACCTTTATTGTACCCTATCTAAGTTTGCCTTTCAAAGTAAAATCTGCTTTTATATTTATCCAGGTTATCTATCAAAGCATTTGCCTTTGTGATATTTAATAAGGCATCCTTTACTATTCAGTCTTTAAGTCAATATTTAGGGACTCCTGATGCAGCAAAAACTAACCTCAAATTGAGCAGTTTAAATATAATATTGTTTGAGTAGAACTAGGATGTTCTCAAGTCCAAAACCTATCGGAATGACTTCAAGCAACGAGTCCAAACCGTTGAAACAGATCTACTTCACGAGTGATGCGTTTACATGTCAAATTTATAAATTTTCGACTTAATTTAGTATAAACTCAAGAGGTTAAAAAAAACGGTTTATAAGTTAATTTTAATGCATTCATTTTTCATCATTTTTTGACCGCTTCACTTTATACTAAATTATTTCGAAAATTTATAAATTTGACATGTAAACACATCACTCGTGAAGTAGATCGGTTTCAATGGTTTGGATTCATTGCTTAAAGTCAATCCGATAGGTTTTGGAGTTAATCCACAAAGGGCTTGATGAGCTTAAGAACACCCTAGTTCTACTAGTATTATTTTATTAATAAATTTCTGCATTATCAAGAAATTTAAGTTAAAATAACCATTGGTTAACAGTAACTAGTTCTGGTGCAGATTAGCCTGGACATGCATATGATTGACATCACCTATGATCAGCAGTTAATTTTTTGTTAAAACATCTATACAAGTTTCGAAAAACTAATTTGCCGAAATAGAAGAGGAAAAATATGAAAAAGAACTTACCACTCCAATAAGATCACCAATGCTTCTTGGAGAGATTCCAAGACCGGTACAAATGCCACCTGCAGAGGGGCTCGAAGAGGTAACAAATGGGTATGTACCAAAATCTATATCTAACATAGTAGCCTGACCTCCTTCAACCAAAACCCCCTTTTTTTCTTGAATCGACTTGTTCATAAAATACACCGTATCTGTGATAAATGGCTCCAACTTCTCTGCAAACCGTTTGTACCTTTCCATCTCCTCCTTCAAGAAAAAAACATCATAATCAAACCCCTTAAACCGCATTGCTGCATCTCTCAAAAGGACCTCTAACTTATCCTTGAAAGTATCCATGTGCCGCAAATCACAGACCCGCAACCCATTTCGATTCACTTTGTTGGAATAGCATGGCCCTATTCCACGTTTGGTGGTTCCAATGAGAGAATTGGCAAGCTCGGCCTCCCTCAAGCCATCGACAGTTTGATGGAAGTCAAACAAGAGGTGGGCCCGATCAGAGACAAGGATCCTTCCTGCACAAGAAACGCCATTGGATTCAAGGCCATCTATCTCTTTGAAGAAACCAGGCAAGTGGATCACAACCCCATTACCAATGACACACATAGTCTCTTCATTTAGAATTCCTGATGGGATCAGATGCAGTGCGAATTTTTTTCCCTCCGAATTGTAAATTGTGTGACCCGCATTTGCTCCTCCCTGAATGCATAAAGATACAATAACTTCAATATATCAATTTAAAATTTGTATAGTATATTAACAAGCCCTAAATCCTACTGAAAGAAACAGAAAAAGGGTACTTATTTCAAACTTCTGTTCAAATGTTTTCACCTACTTATACAACCAATCATCAGAAACCATAGCCATATACTCAATTATTTTGTATGATCAGAAAAACATATTGCCAGCCATGATGCTTAAAAAGTTTAGCGAATTGATATAAATGCACAAAAACCAATTGAGACATGATTACTCAATTGCCTCTAATTATTTACAAAATTCCATTTTTTTTGTTTACTTTTTGTCTTCCTTCTAAATGATTTATTGTCCAAAGAAAACTCACATAACCTGACAGCGTGCGACGATATCAAAGTTCTTGGCAAGAATATCCACAAGTTTTCCCTTCCCTTCATCTCCCCACTGGGAACCGAGCACGCCAGCGACCTGACTAAGCGACCTCACCTTGTCAGCATCGCTGCCTGCGATGCCAACCTTCTCAGCTGCCAGTGCCGCCTGTGGAGGGACCCACCTCAAGGGACTCAATTGAGTCCATCTGGGAGCAGCCGAGGGGATTAAACGACTGCCCTGATGTTTATGGTGGGAGAAGAGGAATGGAGAGGATGACGCTTCGAAGGACAACATAGAAGAGAGGCTCATGGTGTTAGAAAGTGCTCAGACTTTTGTCACCTATCTAAAGGACTCTGCTGATGGAACAAACAAAAAAGAGAGAATTGAAAACAAAATTGATTTGATTATATAACAGTATTGCTATGCTAAGAGCTTGAAAGTGGGAACACAACTACTGTAATGGTACTAGGGAAGCAATCAATTGAAACGAAGCTGATTATTAGAAAGGAATTGCAAAAGAACAAATACTCTATTAATTGCAATATGTCATTCTATTTTTCTTTCCAGTTTCTGCATTGACAGAAGGGGGTGATCCGGGAAGAGATGGAGAAAAGAATAAGTAATACAGAGAGCAACAGAGAGAGAGAGACTTGCCTCGGAGATGTGATAGGCACCGGCGGAGATCGGAGACTCGAAGGAGCGCCAGTAAGAGAGGCGGCGGAGCACGCAGGACCTTTGCCCAGGACGAGTGAGGCGCTAGCGGATTTTAAACAGATCCGATTTGAGATGGGCTAATAAAGGTTTCCATTAATAATTCTTTCAATTTATGGATACTTTCTTACAAAAAATAAGAAAACGATTATATTACTATTGGAAGATTTGAGCATATCGGTGCTACGTAGTTTTGTAGTTGAATATTATTGGAAGATAATAAATATCGTTCAAAGAGCAATTGTTTATCGTTCGCCCGAACGTTAATACAGTTTCTGAAAATGATTTGCATTGTAGAATATGTACTCACAATTATTATCGGAAAGAATAAATTCTGCATAAAGTTAAATTTGTAGGCGATTCACAATTTCAGACTTCTTTAAATTTTTGTACAGAATTAACACTTGTGTTGATAAAAAATGGTCAAAAATCACCAGCATGCTCTTTTAAATGCGCGGACGAATTTTCAAGGCTTCGAAAAATGTTAACTATGTAAGAATTATTAATGCGCCCGAAAAACCAGTAAAAATTTTAATTTATACGGGGTTCCCCATTTTACAACCAGAAATTCTGACAAAGTTATTCACATTCGAATTGAATTATGCAGAAAGATTGGAGGCGCATGGCCACCTAGGCATCTCAAACCGAAATTTTTATTAATATCCAAAAAAAAAATATCAAACCCTATTCTGCAAAATTTTGAAATCAGTCTAAACTCCAAAATTATTTTGCGGAAATTCACTGACTTTTTGCAAAAATTATTTTGTGGTTTTAAGTTTTAGAATTTCCAAAACCGCAAAATTATTTTACGGTTTTAGTTTTTTTTGTTTATCCGGCCTGAAAAATGTTTATCCGGGTTATTTGTCGCAGTCTTTTTAATAAATTAAATTATATAGTATTCCATCTATTTAAAAAAAAAATATTTCTAATATTTCAATACAAAAAATAAATAAATTATAACATTTTCTGTTTAATTAAAAAAATCAGAAAAACCTAAAACCGCAAATAATTTTGCGGTTTGGACAGATTTCGAAATTTTTCAGAATGCGGTGTAGATTTTAAAATTTGATATTTTTTTTGGATATTAATAAAAATTTCGGCATCTCAAATATATTGGTAAAAGTCATTCTCAACTTGTGAATTATGCTACAATTTTCATATGAATTGGAATCTATTGATAATAGTCTAAGAAACTATTAATTTGAAATCAATATTCAAAATATAATCTAAACTATATATATGTACATAAAAAAATAAAACTTGATGCAATCATTAGTGTTTATCTGATGACTTAAAATCAGTGTTCTAAATAGCTAGTTATAGCTACGTTATAGATGCGTTATAGTTTTTTCGGACCATAAAAGCTACACTATGGGATAAAAGTTCGCTAATTCAGCTACGACCGTTGTAGCTGTAATAGCTTACCACTATTACCGCTACGCGCTATGCACTATTGTTGACCGCTATGCTACATGAGCTTCTTATTTATTTATTTTTTGTAATTTGCATGGACTTATGTGTTTCTGTTTCTATTTGTGATGCTACACGATCTGCTATGCTGGTATGTTAAATCGAACTCTGCATTTATTTTTTTATTTGTGATTTAGTCCCCCTTTTATATCGGAAAATATTCAAATATTAATTTTTTCTTTTGCTTGCTCTTCGTCTAGTGTTCACTTATAAAATTATTGCTCTTTGTTTCCTGATTTCGATTATAGTAATATGTAAACTAATTAAATAGGTACTGACTTTGTTTCACTTGTAAAATTAATTGCTCTTCGTCTATTATAATCTATAATACTAGGTATGAACTATTAAAGAATGTTATCTTGTAGATTTTTTTTTCTTATTTGTATGATTGAAAAAAGTATATACTAGATTGATAATGTTGATAATTAGTAGAAATAAAAAATATAATTTTTTAAAAGAAAAAAAAACGATATGTACAATAACTTCTGCTATAGTTTTTTTTAGCCTCTCCGCGATGACATGATAATCGCTATTTAGAACCTTGCTTAAAATTGATAACAATTTAATTACTGTTTTCTATAAATTATGATGAAGTAAATTTATTTGAAATATACACAATCAAACGAAAAAAATTTAACAATATAAAATTAAATTGTTTCTTTAATTGTTTGTATAAAATATAAAAATATTATAAGAAATATATCAAGCTGACACACTCCAAGAAAAAGGGCTCCTACCCAAAAGCAAATCTCAGCCCATGGGCCTCTACAGAGCCCGATCTCCCTATATTCGAAATAAGAAGGCTTAGAGCTAGAGGTATCATAACACAGTCGACCTTTATGCGAACTCTTTTCCTGACCTTCCCAAAGCAACTCTTATGGCGAAGCATCAAAAGGCACTTCTCCTTTCTCAATCCAGCAGAGGCGCACTCCAAGCACGCTTTCGACAAAACAGAGCAATCTCTCATCTCCCATTTCGACTCGTGCGCCACCATGAGAGACCTCACCTCTATTCACGCACAAGTCATCAAATCAGGCTTTGACCAACACGTCTTTGTCGCGGCACGGCTCGTCTCCTTCTGCTGTGTGTCAGTTCATGGTTCGGTCGACTATGCTGTTTCTCTGTTTAATTCTCTGAAATGGCGTGATTGTTTTATATGGAACACCATGATAAGAGGGTTTGGTAGGATGAACAGAGCACATGAGGCTGTTTTGTTTTATCAAAAAATGAGAGAAGAGAAGGATCCTGATAGCTTTACATTTTCCTTTTTGATTAGGATATCAAGCCAGTTAATGGATATAGGTTTTGGGAAGCAGTTGCATTGCTCTGTTTTGAAGCATGGATTTGGTTTTAATAATTACGTTTGTAATAATCTGGTACACGTGTATATGATGTTTAAGGACATTAAGGCCGCTCAAATGGTGTTCGATGAAATGGCTGAGCGAGATCTGGTATCTTGGAATGCCATTATTGATGGCTATGTGAATTGTGGGGAGTACAAGGAAGCATTGAGGATGTTTAGTAGGTTAATGAGAGATGGATTCATGCCTGATGAAGTGACATTAGTCATAGCATTGTCTGCTTGCACTGAGCTAGGTGCACTCGACTTTGGTAGATGGATACATTTTAATATAGATAACAGCCCGAAATTACATAAAACGGCTTCAATCGTAAATTCTTTGATCCATATGTACACCAAGTGTGGGGCTATTGACAATGCAATTGAGGTGTTCGACAAAATGACCAACAGAAACATTGTTTCTTGGAATACCATTATTTTGGGACTAGCTATGCATGGCAAGGCAACCGAGGCTTTGCATTTTTTCAACGATTTGTTAGGAAACAAGCTCGAGGAACCTGACGGCATTACATTCTTAGGTGCACTCTCTGCCTGCACACACACAGGCCGGGTCGATGAAGGGAGAAGATATTTTGAATTGATGAAAGCTAACTATGGTCTGAGCCCAAACATAAAGCATTTTGGTTGCATGGTTGATCTTTTAGGGAAATCAGGCCACTTAAGGGAGGCATACGATCTCATAAAAACCATGCCGATAGAGTGCAATGCGGTGGTTTGGAGAACCTTATTGGGTGCGTGCATGGTGCATGGGGATGTGGAATTAGGGGAGAAAGTTAGTTGGCATTTGAAGAAGGTGGAGCCAGATCATAGTGGTGATTTTGTGCTTTGCTCACACATGTATGCAAGTGTAGGTAGATGGAATGATGTATTGGAGGTGCGAGGGCAAATGAAGCAAATGCAAGTGCAAAAGCCCGAGCATGGTAATAGTTTCACAAGTGTTTTTGCTATTACAAACTAATAAGGATTAGAGCTATTGTGCCCTAGATTGCATTGCCTGTACATAATGTTGGAGGTGTGGTTGATAAGAAACTATATGTCAGCACATGTGCTGTTGCTATCTGGTAGTTAGTTCTCAATAGTTTTGGTATTTGTTGTAACCAAACTTAATTTGACAGAACGCGTCAATGGTTCATTGATTGGATACTTATTCTAACCGAAATTAATATGACAGAGACAGGTATTCTGAGAAGCTCATGCTGATCAGCTCTTAATGGTTCTAGAGGAAGAGAACTAAATTAAATCAACTATTTTTGTCAGTAGTGTGCTCATAAAATTTAAATAATACTTTTATATAACAGTACTAAGTACAAACTAATATAAACTTATTTTAGAGTTGTTGATAATCTAAGGTAGCTATTTTCTTCCCTCAACAAGACTTCATGACATTTTCACCAATTTGGTAGTTTGCCACTGCTTCAAATTAGACTCAATTTTCTTGTTGACATTGGCATAGAAACAAGGATAAGGCTCATAATTGAATAATTTGTGGAGTGCCTGCATATCATATTACATTTAAAAAAATTAATAAATGCAACGCTCTATCATACAGTTTGATTTAGAGAATATCAAATAAGCTCACATTAGTTACCTCTAGAAAAATAAAGAAAGGTTCCATCAGGAAAACATGTGGCAAGTAGCCAGTAGCTGGAGCTTGTTTCTGAAATATTTGTACCAATTTTGTTTCAGAGTTCATAGTGCCAATTTTTGGTGGATAATTAAGCTCATAACTATAACAACCTTAATTAAAAGCGTACCTCAAATGCACCATGGCCAATTACTGGCCCAGTAGTGCAAAACAATTGAAGAGCTAATGCAACCTAAAAGAATGAAAACTCAAATAAGGAATTAGATTTTCTTAAATATTTCAGAGTACTGGTACTTGGTACCCTGATATTTTAAAGCATTAGAATGTTAGAACTCCAGATTATATTTGCAATAGAATGATCAAGCGATTATACAAAAAAGAAATTGTCATAACAATTGATTTTACAGAAAACCAAAACCGCCACGTATAAACCATACTAATTAATGACTAAATCAAATTTAAAAATTGGGAGCAAAATTCAATTTCACCTTCAATGAAAGAGGGAAACCTAGTCGATTCACAAGAGAACCACTACTGATCAAACAAAAAAGGCATAGAATGGAAGCCAAGAAGCCAGCTCTTCGATCCAGTAACACATAGGTCACGCAATAGACAGTGGCTAACACGAATGCAAGGTCCAATTGCTCCAAAACTGGAAATTTGATAATTGGAGGGGTTAAATGCAAGAGCATAAAGATGGAGAACACAATCGGCCACACGAAGAGAGAGTGCGCCATTGAGTTCACTGGATGTGTGTGGTGCGCAGTATACACCGCGAAGTGGGTTTCCAAATCGATCAATTGCTTCGCCATGGGTTGAGAGAGAGAGAGGGTTGGTACTGAACAGAGAGCTGAACACCTGCTCTATATTTATTGTAAGGTTTTGTTTATGTTTTGTTATTGATCTCGGTATTGGGCCAATTAGGTTTGACAAATGGCAAAGGGAAAGGCCCCAGAAGATGTCCACACAAAATTTCCGATGGAAGTTAAGGGGGTGGACCCAGTCTATCAAATAAGAAAATATGCCAACTATTTTAAAGGGGAGAAAGCCAGAGAGGTATTGGACCGGCTGCAGACAAAATATAGTCTACTTGTCGAATTATGTACCACATGCAGTGTGCACTGTGCAGACCCCAAAAGGTAGGAAAAGAAATGGAGCAACTTGGCCCATGCAGGTCTCGAACCTGCGACCTTCGCGTTATTAGCACGACGCTCTAACCAGCTGAGCTAATAGGCCGTTACGTCAACTTTAATATATTAAATTAATTAATACAATTAATTATGTCAACTCTAACCCGCTGGCGATACTTTTCTCAAGTAACCAGTTTGACGGAGATCTTGCCTCAACGGTTCGCTGACCCTATTTTAAATTATTGGTCAAGATTAAAAACTCTAAAACTGTCATTCCGACGAAACTAACTGTAACAGATTATAAACCATCTAATTTACATAGGAGAAAAAAAACATCATATTTCTTATGAAAAGTATCGCCATTAATAAAAGCCCCGAGAAAATCAACAAGGTTGGTTTTACACATCCCAACCAACAATATATCATATACTTACCTTCAATGCCGGCATCGATCTCTTCGTACTCGCAAAGGGATTAATACGCATCGTTATCTTATTGCACATTTTGTAGAAGAACACCCAAGGCATATATATTCACAACTGCCAAGATGGTGGGGGAAAGACAAGCAATTTAAAAATTGTAAATATCAAATTTTGCTGATCAATGTGTGATCATCTGAGGTCCAGCATGAGAAAAGAAGGCAATTATGTAGCCAAAAACAACTTGCTAATACTCTCTCTTGTGAAACGGCATTGACATACATGCCACCGGGCTACCTCACCTAAATCGATTGTTGGCAAGTCATCCTTGGCTACACAATATATAACTTGCCTCATTCCCACATGCATGAGCTCAGACGATTAGTAAGTGGAGCTACATGCAGTTGAAGAAAATGGTATTTTAACTGAACTCTTAACCAAAGAGAGCAAGTTGGGATGGAAGGGAGACTCGTAGAATTTTGGCTAGTAGATAGAACCCAGGGCTTATACCGCATATTTTGTAATTGGTAAGGTGACTTCGAATTCATATAGGTCATTAATTTATGTATTGCCAATCCATTCAACATTATAGTATGTATAACCTACGGATCTAGAACTCTTGTCTCTATATATTTACACTGTGGCGGTTCTGTCACCAATTATATTCTATACAGAAAAAGCCAACAATACTGATTAGAGAACAAAATATTGGGAGGAGGAGCTAAAATATCAAGGTTGTACGACACAAATACTTCTAAGAGTAATTTCTTCAAACATCTTGTGTGCATACACTAAATCATAAATAAATAAAAAAATAGAGAAATCTTACAAGATACCAAAACAGTAAGCAACCAAGCACAAGAAATAAGAGAAGACACAAGATTTTTATGGAAACCTTTTCGGAAAAAAACCACAGGAGCACACAACATAAATCCATTAGATCAAAAGAGTCTTACAAGTACAAGAGATTAGAACTCACAATAACACTCTCTAGCTAGCGTTCAGTCTCGATGAGATCAGGGTATACGAGGAGGATTCGGTCGACATGCTGCCACCGCCAGTACCACGATATGAGACAGAGATGTCACATGATAGAGAGACCAGTGGTAGCGGGTCCCAGACTCAGCCTGACTTTGGGACTGAGTTCGCCGCATCCATCTTCTGTACACCCCCGTCAGTCTCTAGGTCGACGTATGACCCAGTCTGGGATACCACTGAGCGGATATGCAGCGAGGCCGTGTCTAATGTCGTTACACCGAGAGAGAGTCTGGTTAGTTCGAGCGAACGCCGGAGTACCAGCTGAGCAATGGTCCCCGATCCGTGGCAGTGATTGTTTTCTACTATTTATATTTGGTATACTATGTTTGGTGTTTTTATGTTTGAATTATCTTATATTTTGGTTTTTTTTATGTGTGCTTTTATGGTACTATTTTTATATTTTTTTTTAATTTTTTTTCGTCACTAACTTACGCAAGATTACGCTAAAATAAAATAAATTATCATAATTATACTAATTTAAACTAATGAGAATTGTACTAAAATAAAATAAATTACCAGGAATATGCTAAACGGAAATACTACAATAAACCCTAAAACAACCAAAAAATTAAAAAAAGAAATTAAAAGTACTGGCTATTTTTTGGCCAGTAATAGATTAAACATGGTACCGACTATTTTCAGGCCAGTAGTTGATTAAATTGGGTACCGGCCAGAAATAGCCGGTATGGATATTTTTATAAATACTTCAGAGATCTGGGTATATTAATTAATTTATATTAAATTTTGGATATTAATAAAAATGTCGGCAGAGGGTGGCTTTTTCCTAAAAAAAGAAAAACAGAGGGTTCTGAACTTCTGATAGCGTACAGGTCTGTAATCGTCTATTTGGAGTATCTTAATTTTTTCCGAATCCTGTTTCAGTACAAGCGTACAAACAATAATTGTCCGGCGCAGAAATTACACTAGGCATCTAGCCAGTTAAATGTATTTGGTCCTGAATCCTGTAGAAGGCCTTCATCATTAATTCGAATGCATTTTGGTTTTCACAGCGGTTTCCACCGACGATAAAAAGCCAGTATGGTTGTTTGTTGATCTAGTTTTTTTTTTTTTTTCTTTTTCCTTTTTGTTTTTTTTTTTCTTTTAAGTTAAAGAAGGGCGCATAATCCTTTTTACTCCACAACAAAAAGTGTGATTCTTTTATATTTTTGTCTTCTTTTTTTGACATTAATTGATTGGTATGGAAATTTTTATCAATTTGATAGTTTTAAACGGACAAGTCTGGCTACACATATGAGATGAGATATGTGCATTGAAAAATTTGTCAAAATAATTTTCATTGCATATTTCCATTCGGTGCAAACACACATATTTACAATGTATTACCTTACCTTTCTTATAAAATTTCAATATCTCGTTGCGTGTGAATTGATCAGTGCTTAACGGCTCATTTAAACTAGTAAGATTCAAATATCAAAATTTTATATTTTATATTTTATATTTTTTTTACTTGGTCTATTTATTGTACTTTGGAAATTAAATTATGTTTTAATTTGTGTTCGTATCTCCATTTCAAGATCCAAACAGTCGATTAGAACCCTTCAACGTGATCTACATATTGAATCCCCACCAAATTTTGCATTTATTAAACAAAAAATATAGATATGTAGAAATCACTGTTTTTCAGAAGATTTTGAACCATAAAAGAAACAATGATTTTCTAACTATCTAAAAAATAGTAAAATAGTTCCAAAAAAAAAATGTAAAATTTAGTCTCCCATCAAACTTTCATACGAAAATCATGTTAAATAATTCAGATAGACTTTTTAATTAGATTATGAAAACGGAGATATTGCTTCGAATTAAAACATTTAATTCCAAAGTAGAATAGCCATTATAATTACTACTACATTTATTTATCATTTTATATATTATTATTTTTATTTTTATAATTAACCAGCTGTTTGCTGACAATATTTATGCTATTTTTCAATATTTTAAATAGCGTTTATAGCGTCATAGCGGGAAGGCTACAAAACAAGCTATAGCGAATAGCGTAGCTATAGCGGAAGCTATTCCAAATAGCGTTTTTTTTTTTTACAAAAATTATATTATATATTTGTACTATATATTAACATTATCTAAAGTTTCATAGAACAATAAATAACACCAAATTAATTAAGAAATTATAATATTCATATTGAACTAGTACAAAAGTCCATGGTTCAAAATATCCATAATAATATCATAAACTATCGATTTTTTTCTATACAAAATATCTTAAGCATCATGATTCATTTTTTTTTTTTCTATACAAAATAAATTTTATGGATCTTTATTTAAGCCCATATAAATTGTCTAAAAGTCCAATATGCATAGCGCGCAAATAGCGCGCTACACGCTAAGCGCTATAGCGGACCGCTATTACCGCTATAGCGGCCGTAGCACAATTAGCGTATTTTTATGCCATAGCTTAGCATTTAGGGTCCAAAAACGCTATAGCGGCGCTATAGCGCGCTATTTAGAACACTGCTATTTTCAATGGCGAAAGGATGGCATTACTCGAGCGCTATGTTGCTTTTACTATTCGAATACTACTATTATCATGATATTACTTAATTTACCAAACAAGTATTTAAAATTAATTAGAGCTACTATTTAAAGTATGGAAATATTGCAAAGTTCTTGGATAAATAGTAGCCAGAATTTCCAGATAGCTTTCTTTTAGTATAGAGCTTAAATAAATTTTAAATTAACCCTTATATTGTTTAGGACATTCCGCGAGCCTCCATTAGCCTCCTTTACATCTTAATTCTGAAGAGGAAGGGGTGGCGGCTCTGTCTCGTCTTCGCCTCCTATGCCTTGGTTGTCTCCAGCGAAGGTGCGGAAGACACAAGAGAAATCTATCAAAATGGATCTCGATCAGAAGAGCATATTAATGTGAAGCTTCCTATGACATCGAATTAATAAGTTTGTCACCGGTGAACTCGTCACAGAGACGGGGAGAAATGGATTTTTATTTGCGTATGCCTAGGGAAGCACTCAGCAGGGAGACGGGGAGAAATGAATTTTAATCCTTTAGCCCCTTTCTTAAGAATCGAACTCCTTAGATTCTTTAGAGTCATTTTTAAGTTGTTTTTAGATATTTCTATCCTCACCGTACCTTTTCTTAAGAAGCCATTATTTATATTCTTTTTTTTTTTTCCACTTCAAACAACACAATCTTAGACCCGGAGGGAAAAAATAATTTCGCTTTTCCGACCTAAATCACTGATTTTACGATGATCGTTTTGCAAATCTGACGCCATCGACAGCTTCCTTTTGATATGCACTCTCTATTGACATCTATTTTATTGGATATTTCTTCCTTGAGGTGCCCTCTCTAGTGACGTGCTAAAACTCCAGGCCACCTCCAACAACACCTCTTCTTTATACACATTCTTCTTTTCTGGCGCTTCTACTCATCAAGAGTGACACTCAATTTTGAAATTAATTATTGCTTGTTTCTTACGAATTTGGAATAATATTAATTTATTTACGAAATTTCACTATGTGTTATCTTGTTGTTTTCTCAAAGAACTTTTAAATATATTTAGATGTGTGAAGAATAGAAACTATTCAAAATAGCAATGTGTATTCAAAAAATATTTTTTGCTATTTGAAATAACTAGATTAACTATTTTTTAATACCAACCACCACTTCTGCTATTTCTACATCGTAACAATTCGTTTGAAACTCCATTTGCCTATCTTTACTCTTAATTAGCATATTTTTAACATTATTCTCTATTCACTGTTCTAATTATACAATCAAAACAATATTTTTTACTAATCTAAATAACACTATTTTCACAATAATTTAAAAATCACTATTTTTTTCTATTCTCATTTATTAATCTCAAATTTCAATATTCTAAGAACATCTACATTTCAACAACTCAAATAAAATTTTATTAATTATTAACCACTTTTTAAAAATTAAAATCTCTAAAGTTTTTAAATTCTCACATTCTTAAAATTAATTTTAAAATTTCTATTAAATCATGTCAACACTAAACTAAAAATCAAAAATAATTTGAACCAAACATTCGAAACTAGTTAAAAACTACCACCACAAAAATACTCCAAAAACAGTGAGAAATCTTTACTGGTTTCTTGTGTACTAATCTTTTTGTGGTGGACTATGATATTTTATATTACTGGCATCATAATATTTACATTTTGGCGGTTGGGATGGGAGCAATTTGTTAGTAATTTTTTTTCAGTTCTGGACTTTCCTTAATTCATTATCTAATAAGTCTGATACTGTATTGAACTATTGATTAATTCAAACTTCAAAGCAAAATACAAAATAGATCAGCACTTAGTTTTTGCGCAAGAACTGTTATTATCTGTTCTCAAGTCATGCATGCAATTTGAGTTATCGGCATTATTCTAAATAATTGGATTTTAAAGCCTTTGGCTCTCTTGTACCAGTCCGTAAATTGAGAACGTGGATTAATACATAACAACAAGAAAGGGAGATGCTGAGAGATATTTAGTAACACATAAAATTATTCACATCGAACATATACTCCTCATAGCAAGATTTAAATTAACCCTCAAGGATGGCTGCCGAACATTCCTCATGGATACTAAAAGTTCATTAGCTTATTGCAAGGCCTAGATCTAGAACCAATTTTAATGAATCAGATATCCCCCGCTAATCATAATTCGTATCAATGTTTTTAAAAAAAATGGAAAGAGCCGCAACATTGACGTTCTTTAGCAAACTTTAACGAGAAAGGATCACCATCTATTCTTGTGTTTCTTAAATCAGATTTCATGATTTATAATACTAGTACACAGGAGAGGTGATGGCAACTTGCAAATCAAACTTTCTATTAAAAACTAAATAAAAAGATTTTAAGCTTAAAAAATAAATACAATTTTATCACAAATCTCAACTTGTAAAACAATCAATTTAAAAAAAAAATGAACAAACTTCTTGCCTCAGATTTAGTTCTTTTCATTGTGTAAACTCAAAGTATATTTATTAACCATCATCGGCATATTACAAATTATTTCGTATCAAAACCCCACGACGGAGGATCTGAGAAACAAAAATCAATTGTAAAGGTTGAACAGAACCCAACAAATGAACGAAAAAAAAACACAGAAAATTCTTTGTGATAAAATATTGCGTCCAGCCTCAGTGGTAGTGACAATTTCAATCGTCATTATAAATTCCGATAATACGTGCAAATGATTATACATCACCGGCAGGAGCTTAGCAACAACTGTGTTTCCCGTCATTGTAAAAATTCAAAAAAGGCATCAGAAAGATTCTCATTAACCAAATCATCGTTTTCCAAAATAAAATCGCATAAGATGTTTTCCACTTATTTCTTCTCATTTCCAAATTTTTCTCAAAAGTAGCATAAAAACGACAGCTGACGATTCCCAAATCAAAGAAAACAAAGAAAAACGCAAAGAGAAGAAGTCTCCCTGGAAAAGGAGATCGCTCGAAGATAATGGAAGCCGCTCGTTCCGCCGAGGGGCTAGGGTTTAAGTGGAAGAGGTGGTATTATATAACTGCTCCGAGACACTCGTACCCGTCAGATCTTAATCCAAAGGCGTCGTTGTACACGAAAGAAACTTCTAGGCTTCGGTATCGCTTTTTGTTTGGGCTGGGCTATGTGATGGACAATCTTTTTGTTATTTTAAGTCCAATGAAGAGCAAAGACATTAAGTACGTCTGTCGGAGACTTCCCATAGGAGCCCAACTGCCCAAACTATTTTGGACCGGTTGTTGTTGTCAAGCTTTTATTATGCATAGTAGGCTATGACATGACAATATGACATAGTACTAGGGCACAGAACTGGGAGTAGGTCCGATGGGCATCGGATCTACCTCGGTTCGACGGGTTTAATCACCATCGATTTTCTTTTAGATTCGTGCGAAATGCTTTAAACCTCGTGCGTGTATGTTTCAAGTTTCGTGCGCACAAATTACTTCGTTCTCCTACGGTAGATCTGCCCATCGGAACCAAACTAGGTCCGATGGGCATCGGACCTACACTGCGTTCCTAGGCACAACTTCGCGTTTTAGTATTTAACTTTGAGTAGAACTAGGGTGCTCCTAAGCTCACCAAGCCCTTCGTGAGCGCGACTCTAAAACCTATCGAATTGACTTCAAACGACATTTTCAAACCGTTAGATGTTCAATCTATATTAAAATGTGCTTGGAGACCAAATTTTACATTTTTTGAAATTTTTTTACTATTTATTAAGATGGTTTGAAAATCGCTGTTTTCCAATAGTGCAGAATTTTAATAAAAACAGCGATTTTCAAACCATCTTAATAAATAGTAAAAAAATTCCAAAAAATGTAAAATTTGGTCTCCAAGCACATTTTAATATAGATTGAACATCTAACGGTTTGAAAATGTCGTTTGAAGTCAATTCGATAGGTTTTAGAGTCGCGCTCACGAAGGGCTTGGTGAGCTTAGGAGCACCCTAGTTCTACTCTTTAACTTTTACTACAACATGGATATGTTCGTAAATATTATAAGGAGCGGGATACGAAAGAAAAGTTTCCTTGTACGGAATGTCAGAAACCTCGGAACTTCGGAAGACATATTACGTGATTCGATTCTTTGCTCCCGTTCTTTCTCGAAGCATCCTTTCGCTGCCAATTGTTCGTCGGATAAGGAGCAACCGCCGCCGATTGAGGACCTGAAAACCAAAACCAAATTCTTTCGTTTAAATCGCTTAAACCGGAGTATCTTTCATTCTTTCCAGCGCTCGTAAAACTAGAGGAAGGAGAAATGCCATCGACCAGTGGCCAGTCGTCGCAATTTAGGTTCACGCAAACTCCATCTAAGGTACTTCACCTTCGCAACATGCCATGGGAATGCACAGAAGAGGAGGTTCTGCCCCTGTGCAGACCCTTCGGTAAGGTCGTTAACACCATGCTCAATGTTGGCGCCAATCGCAATCAGGGTTTTGTCGAATTCGTAAGTTTATTTAACTCAAATGAAAATTAGGAATCGGTTCAAGATAAATTTGGATCGGAATTTAAGATTGGTTCTTTGATTTGTAGGCGGAGCTGAACCAAGCAATTCAAATGGTAACTTATTTTGCATCTTCGCCTGAGCTGGCACAAATCAGAGGGAAAACTGTGTATATACAGTATTCAAACCGACAAGAGATAACTAACAACAAGAGCACAGCTGATGGGGCCGGTAATGTTCTCTTAGTTACAATAGAAGGTGTTCAGGCAGGTGAAGTCAGCATTGATGTCATCCACCTTGTGAGGACTTAAATTTAATTGTTTCTTGTTAGTTTATAATCTTTGTTGATGTGTGTGTAGAGTTATTTAGATTTGGCAACTGAGGTTTATGATTTTTGCAGGTGTTTTCTGCATTTGGGTTTGTGCACAAGATTGCGACCTTCGAAAAGACTGCTGGTTTTCAGGTATACTCTATGAACAAGATTATTATTTTGCTCTACCAGGCGGGGACATGCGAAATATTTTTTAATTTTTGTATTTGTATTTTCATTTAATTTCATTTTACTGGAACTTCGTAGTTGGTGCAATGTAGAAGCATCACAAGTAAAAATAGAGTACCAATACTACTGTTACAAACAAGTAGTATCATGATATTGTATCCCAATGCTTGGATTGATCATTTTTTATTGATTCTAAATAATCTACTGTTATGGACTCCTCTAACCTGGCGCATCATCTCTTGCTTCTTGATTATTATTTCTTTTAATTTTTCAATTTTTGACAGGCATTAATACAGTACACTGATGCGGCTACTGCTACAGAGGCAAAAAACTCATTGGATGGAAGAAGCATACCAAGGTTGTGCGTTAAAACAAAGAAAAAAAAATGCTTACCAGAGGAAAAGGAAACAAACATTTAGAATTAAATGACACTATTGGATACTTTCTTTTGTACTTCAGAGACTAACTTGGGTAATTTCCTTCTTTTAGCTATTTACTTCCAGAGCATGTAGCAACATGCTATTTGCGCATAACCTACTCGGGACACAAGGATCTGAATATAAAGTTCCAGTCACACAGGAGCAGGTATTGATTAAAATTTTGAAAGATCTTATGTAAACCTCATAAACTTATTGTGATACATTTCCTGTTTTAAAATTTGGTAGGGATTACACTAACCCGTACCTTCCTGTTAACCCAACAGCAGTTGATGGAACCCTCCAGGTGGGTATTTTACTGCTAAACTTCTATTGTTCCATCAATTCTGATTTTTTTCTGGCAGATGAGTACTAAAAGTTTTTGTTGCATCTCTTATTTCTATAACAGCCTACAGTGGGCCCTGATGGGAAGACAAAAGAGCCAGAGAGCAATGTCCTTCTAACTTCTATAGAAAATGTACAATATGCTGTTACAGTTGATGTACTTCACACAGTATGTGATAATAACCTTTCACAAAGTTTAGCAACTTTCTGGATATTGCTAATTTATTTTGATTTTTATCGACCTTAACTTTGTTGCTTTTTTTAGGTATTCTCTGCTTTTGGAACTGTACAAAAGATAGCAATTTTTGACAAATCAGGAGGGTTGCAAGCTTTAATTCAGTATCCAGGTGAGATTTTCACCTTGTCTGTCAGTGAAATCCGATATTTATTACCTTTAAGAGCATCAAGTTAAATATTCATAGTTTTCTTTTTATCTTTTCTAATCTTTCTTTTAGATTGGGCAACAGCAGCCATGGCTAAGGAAGCATTAGAAGGACACTGCATCTATGCTGGTGGCTATTGTAAGCTTCATCTGACCTACTCTCGTCATACTGATCTTACTGTTAAGGTATCACATAGTAAACAAAAATATAAATTACTTTTTGAAATTAAATGCCACATAAGGTGAATAAACAAATTTAAAAAGCAAATCATTAGCTTGGAGCTGATACAGCACCACCTTTTGAGAAGTGTTTGTCGGCTGTCTGCTACTGTATTCTCACTCAAAATTTTTATGCACATTCACATTTCTCTTCTTCTAGTTTCTTATGACATTTTGTTAAAATTGCAATTAGATAAGGGATTGGAGGTATGAAGTAACTGTGACAAATTATAAAACAGTTACAAAGGAAACTATTTAAAAATTGCAGATATGTTCTATGTACTTTTAGATGGGTTGCGCATAAATTAAAAATATAGTACAATTTGTAATTTGCTTGGTTGCCAGTGGATTATCAATTCATTTCAAATTTCACAAATTCGATACTCATCCTATTTTAAGTAAATTTTGTTGTCACGGGCATCTCACTGTTGTCAAAATAAGCTTCTAGTAAATATACCTATCCATCAGAGTGAACTCATGATTGAGTGGTTGTCAAAGAAGTCAAAATTCAAATTTATGACTCCTTTTTTTCATTACATAGTGAACTCATGCTTCCAAAATATATCTATTAGATGTTTAATGAATTATGGCGTAAACCTCTGATATTTAGAGTGATGAGCTGAGACAAGATATACTATTTTATATTAATTATTGAAATACCTCAAGTTTTCATAAATTATATTATACCTACCTGGCACTCAATTAAGAGTTTTTTTTTTATGTTTTTAGAATGATGAGAGAAGCCGAGACTACACGATTCCCAGTGTAATGCCTAAACCCTTGACTCCAGGTGCCAGCTGGCAACCCACTCAGGCACCTGCAGCTGCTTTTCCTGCAACCGGTAATCCTGCAACCCCAACAGGACAGGTGCCATTAACTGCTTGGAACCCTGCTGTGCCAGTCGGGTCATATGCCCCAGCACAAAGCACATACCCAAACCCTTTCCCGCCACCACCTGCTGGGGCTTCAGTTCCGGCAACTCGGCAAATGCCGCCACTTCCTTATGGGACCTCATCAGGTGCCGGACAGATCCCTAACTACTCGTGATAGGCAGTGTTTGTTTTTGTGTTCAAAAGAATTTTACACTTGTGATTTCAATGTTTTTTTTTTATGTATTTCATGTGATGTAGAATAGTTGGGAGCTCATTATACACATGTCACGAACGCGTGTATTCTATACTATGCTCCTTTTTTGAGACTGACTGTATTCCGGGTAAAATATTTTTGTACCGAATGCAGAGCCCCTTGTGAGGTTGATCAATTTAGGAAGTCTGTATTTTTGGTAAATGATTACAAGTAGTTGATAATTTGATGGGTGTTGCTTTAGCTGGGTATAGAGACTAAGAGACCTGACCACCTGAGTTGAAACCTCTGATCCACCTAACGAGCTACTTGCTAACCTAACATGATTTTGATTTAACTAGGTAAGACTGTTACAGTTTATGCCTATTTGGTAACTATTACTGAAGCATAAACAGGCGAACGGAAGACGAAAAAATTCACATGCTCTTGAATTAAAATAATAGTAATAATTTCATTAAGTATTATTAGTATTATTAATATTATTATTTTTAATACGTTCATATTACTTGAGAATCCTTATACTTGTTATTATTACAAAAATATCAAATTATCAAATGTTCAACAGTTTTAATATTTGCTATTTACTATTTTTCTATTTATCAAAACCAGATGGCGAAATTAGATATTTTTATGTATATAGTGTGTTTTTTTTTTTTTTGACAGAAGTGGGTATCCCATCTGTTTCATATTGAAACAAGAACAGTTCATACAATAATCAATGGAATAGAAATTCCATTGTGCAAAATGACTTGAGCAACTATAGAAACTAAGAACAACATAGGATAAGCATACACAAAAGACATTATAAAGTTCAAGTAGGAAAGCACACAATAACCAAGCATGTAACTAGCAATATTAATAGTCACTAGAGTGTAGAGCAAGCCATGTAAGGATCATCAGAAGAGGGAGAGCCAGGAACAAAAGAAGTGGACGCAGAGTCGGAAGGCAAGAAACTAGAAGCCGAATCAGCTCTCTCTCAGATATTTCAAGAGATTTGACCCCCCCCCCCCCCCCCCCCCCCGAATCCAAGTTATGCTACCTTCTATGTCCTGGGAGCTTGCCCTTTATGAGATATCTGAATCTGATAGAATTATCAGACTGCCTACTTGGGTCAAAGAGAAAACATTCATAAGCAAAATTAGGGTTAGTAAATAAGTCTCATCATTTCTAATCTTACACCAATAGGAAGCAAGAGATATAATAGTTGAGCCAACATTGGCAAGAGTAGGGATGGGTGTATTATTAAAACAAATATTGTTCCTTGTTAACCATAATGCTCTTTATCTTCCTCTAGTTATCTTTCATCTTCTACTGGATATGTTTTTCATCATCTTCTAGGTGTATTTCATCTTCCACTGGTTGCCATTCATATTCTTCTAGCTCTCTTTCATCTTCTACTATTTGGTGTTCATGTTCTACTAATTGTCTTACATCTTCTACTGGTTGTTTTTCATTCTTCTTGTTGTCTTTTATTTCTTCTAGTTGTTTTTTATCTTGTACTGGTTGTCTTTTATTTTTTATCCATCTGTCTTTCATGTTCTTCTAGTTGTCTTTCATTTTCTACTAGTTGTTTTTCATCTTCTTTTAGTTGTCTTTCATCTTGTACTGGTTGTCTTTCATGTTCTTCTAGTTGTCTCTAATCTTGTACTGGTTGTCTTTAATGTTCTACTGGTTGTCTTTCATGTTCTACTGGTTGTCTTTCATGTTCTACTAGTTGTGTTTCATATTCTTCTATTTGTCTTTCATCTTGTATTGGTTCTTTTTCATCTTCCTCTAGTTGTCTTTTATCATCTATTGGTTGTCTTTCATATTCTACTAGTTGTCTTTCATCTGCTACTTGTTGTCATTTATGTTCTAGTGGTTGTTTTTCATCTACTACTGGTATTTCATATTCTACGGGTTGCATTTCATCTTCTACTAGTTTTTCATCATCTTCTAGTTGTCTTTCTTCTTGTACTAGTTGTCTTTCATGTTGTACTGGTTGTCTTTCATGTTCTACTTGTGATCATTCATCTACTACTGGTAGGGGTGTTAATGGCACCCTTTTATTTGTTTACCCAACCCGTACCGTATCTGATAAGACAGGTACGGGTAAGATTTTTTTTCGTAAACTTATCGGATACGAGTACGGGTAAAGATTTTTTTCGTTATCTAAACGGGTAAGGGTACGGGTAAAGCTTATTTCGTACATGTTACCCGATCGGGTAATTATAAAAAAAGTTATATACATTATATATATTGATAAGCATTGAAAGAGTACTTTAATTGGTTTGTCTTTCATCTTGTGTTGGTTGTCCTTCATCTTGTACTGGTTGTTTTTTTGTTCTTCTAGCCGTCTTTCATCTTCTTCTAGTTGTCTTTCATCATCTACTAGTTGTTTTCCATCATCTTTTGGTTGTTTTTCATCTTGTACTGGTTGTCTTTCATGTTATTCTAGTTGTATTTCATTTTCTTCTAGTTGTCTTTCATCTTGTACTGGTTGTCTTTAATGTTCTTCTAGTTGTTTTTCATGTTCTACTGGTTATCTTTCGTCTACTACTAGTTGTGTTTCACGTTCTTCTATTTGTCTTTCATCTTGTACTGGTTGTTTTCCGTGTTCCTCTAGTTGTCTTTCATCATCTATTGGTTGTCTTTCATGTTCTACTAGTTGACTTTCATCTACTACTTGTTGTCATTCATGTTCTAGTGGTTGTCTTTAATCTTCAACTACTTATTTTTCATCCTCTTGTAGTTGTTTTTCATGTTCTTCTAGTTGTCCTTCATGTTCTTCTAGTTGTCATTCATGTTCTTCTAATTATCTTTCATGTTCTACTGGTGATCATTCATCTATTACTGGTTGTGTTTCATCTTCTTCTATTTGTCTTTCATCTTGTACTGGTCGTTTTTCATCTTCCTACAGTTGTCTTTCATCTTCTACTAGTTGTCTTTCATCTTCTATTAGTTGTCTTTCATCTTCTATTGGATGTGTTTTTCATTATCTTCAAGTTGTCTTTCATCTTCTACATGTTGTATTTTTAATCTTCTTCTAATTATCTTTCATCCTCTATTAGTTATTTTTTATTATCTAGTAGTTGTCTTTCATGTTTTTCTAGTTATCTTTCATCTTGTACTAGTTGTCTTTCATGTTCGACTAGTTGTCTTTCATTTACTATTGATTGTCTTTCATCTTGTACTTGTTGTGTTTCATATTCTAGTAGTTGTCTTTCATCTTCTATTGGTTGTTTTTCATCTTCCTTTTCATGTATTTCATCTTCTATTAGTTGTCTTTCATCTTGTACTGGTTGTCTTTCATGTTATTCTTTCCGTCTTTCGTCTTCTTCTAACATCTACCCGTTGGTTTTCCATCATCCTCTAGTTGTCTTTGATCTTATATTGGTTGTCTTTCATATTTTTATTACTGTCTTTCATCTTCTTCTAGTTGTGTTTCATCTTTTACTAGTTGTGTTTCATCTTCTACTAATTATTTTTTATCTTCTACTGGTTGTCTTTCATTTTCTACTAGTTGTTTTTCATCTTCCACTAGCTATCTTTCATATCCTTCTATTTGTTTTTCATATTGTACTACTTGTCTTTCATGTTCTTCTAGTTGTCTTTCATTTTTTTCAAGTTGCCTTTCATCCTCTACTAGTTGTTTTTAATCTTATTATAGTTGTTTTTTTTTTAATTTTCTACTTGTTGTCTTTCATGCTCTTCTAATTGTCTCCAATCTTCCTCCTATTGTCTTTCATGTACTACTTGTTGTCATTCATATTCTATTAGTTGTCTTTCATCCACTTTCATTCAAACCAATCCATTTCACAAGTTTGAAATTGTAGATCTAGATCTAGATCTATCCATCTCATCCTCTCTTCATCTCTCCATCTCCATTGGCTAAGACGAAGCAAGGGAGCAAGCAAGGAGGCGCCCCAAGCCGAGGCCGCCACCTCTCCCCTGCTGCGCCACCACCTGCCGCTACTATGCGCTGCTGATCGGCCTTTGCGCCGATTTGGCTTGGAGCCGCGCCGCACCACGCCTAGGGCGAGCCCCGCCGCCTCTCTTCGATCTTTTTGGCTTGATCTCTCTCTCTCGCCCCCGCCGGTTGTCTTTCATGTTCTACTGATTATCTTTCATCTACTACTGGTTGTGTTTCATCTAATAACTAGTTGTTTTACATCTTCTTCTAGTTGTCTTTCTTCTTGTGCTGGTTGTTTTTCTAGTTGTCTTTTATCTTCTTCTAGTTGACTTTCATCTTCTTCTAGTTGTATTTCATCATGTATAGGTTGTCTTTTATGTTCTTCTAGTTGTCTTTCATTTTCTTCTAATTGATTTTCATCATCTACTAGTTGTTTATCGTCATCTTCTAGTTGTCTTTCATCTTCTACTAATTATCTTTCATGTTCTTCTAGTTGTCTTTCATTTGTACTAGTTGTCTTTCATGTTTTACTGGTTATCTTTCATCTACTACTGGTTGTCATTTTCTGGTTGTTTTTCATCTTCTTCTAGTTGTCTTTCATGTTCTATTAGTTGTCTTTCATCTTCTACTGGTTGTTTTTCATCTTTCTCTAGTTGTCTTTCATCTTCTTCTAAGTTGTATTTCTTTTAGTACTGGTTGTCTTTCATATTCTATTAGTTGTCTTTCATATTCTACTGGTTGTGTTTCATTTTCTATTTGTCTTTCATCTTCTTATGTATGTGTTAAGCAAAGCAAAGCAAAGATTTTAAATGAAATAAGTTAGATGAAAGCAATTAATTAACTAAATTTAAAATTTCTTGTAATTAACATGTTTAAAATGTGTCATGATGAAGTAAGAAAATTTGTCTTGTAATTAACATTTCGATTTTAAATTATTATTTGATATACTTGTTAAATTATATTATAATGATAAGAAATACAAGGTCTTCTGTTAATAATGCGAGATCTTTGATGAACAAAAAGAGTATAATTTATAAATACTGGTAGTCTCGTATCCTCCACGGTACCGTAGGGGATCCAATGAGGTGAGATTAACTACCCAAATATCTCTCAGGGAAAACGATCATTATTTTCATTGCTCCCTTAAACAGTGTTTTCATGAGCATGGTCTAATAAGCCCTGCCCATTATTTTTGGGCTTATTTGGAATCGCCCACTGGACAGTAAGATTTTTTGTCCCAAGAAGCTCAGCCAGAAGATATATAAAATGGTTCTGACGTGGCAATCAGCAACTTGAATTAGCCCCCAGGGCAAATTCGTACCCAATAGAATCACTGCGTTTGATTCCCCTATTCTGTAACCAGATAAGGGGAGGATAAGGACCAGTATCTGTCATTGGTGCAATCAAACCTCATGTAATCCATTGCCGTTCATTCTCTAAATCTTTGTAAAATCAGCGGTTGGCTACTCTTAGTGAACCTACACCACAATCGTGCCCTTCTACTTCAATACAAAGCACTGCATAGACAGGGAATTCCACACTTCCACCTTCCATTCCCCTTGAAAAAAGAAAAGAAGAAATAAAAAATCTCAGAACTAAAATGGCAACAGTCTCGACTCAAGCTTCAATCGCAGTTCTGCGGCCATGCACATCAAGATCCAGATTTGTTGGTGCGCCGGTTAGAATTGCCAAAGCCGCACCAGTTCTATCTCGCAAGGCATTGAAGGTCAAGGCCAAGAAGGGCGAATGGTTGCCTGGTCTTGCATCCCCAGGTTACCTAAATGGAAGGTAATACAATTGTGAACAGTAGTTCTGACTATTACTCATAAATTTTTTAACGTAAACATTATAATTCTTGTAATTTCATCCAGATAATTTGGCTGATAAATATGCACTTTTATACTATTACTTTCCAGTTTGCCTGGAGACAACGGCTTCGACCCATTGGGCCTTGCTGAAGACCCAGAAAACCTCAGGTGGTTCGTGCAAGCAGAGCTCGTGAATGGCCGGTGGGCCATGCTTGGTGTTGCCGGCATGCTTCTCCCTGAGGTATTCACCACGGCAGGCATTATTGACGTACCGAAGTGGTACGATGCTGGCAAGGCTGAGTACTTTGCCTCTTCCTCGACCCTCTTTGTGATCGAGTTCATTCTTTTCCACTATGTTGAGATCAGAAGGTGGCAAGATATCAAGAACCCAGGATGTGTTAACCAAGACCCGATTTTCAAGAACTACAGCCTTCCGCCAAACGAATGCGGGTACCCGGGTGGTATTTTCAACCCGCTCAACTTTGCTCCCACTTCAGAGCTCAAGGAAAAGGAGCTTGCAAACGGTAAGTTCATGGGTTTTGTAAGTGATAATTTCAGTCTCAAATTGTAGTTTGGGAGTTAATATGACATAAATAGAACTTTCAAAGACAAACAAACCAAGTTTACTCAATTCAATACACCATGATGTAGTAGAAAAAGTTAATTGATTTTAACTTTGGATTTAAATTTGTGCAGGGAGATTGGCAATGTTGGCATTTTTGGGTTTCTTGGTACAACACAACGTGACAGGAAAGGGACCCTTTGACAACCTTCTACAGCACCTCTCTGACCCATGGCACAACACCATAATCCAAACATTCAGCGGTTAATCAACTTATAGTGCTGTTTGGACGGTTTGAGTGTTTGTTTGTCTATTTTTTGTGAGTCAAATGATGGGGTTTGATGTTAAATTAAAACAGCAGAGGCCAGGAGGTGGGAAACGGAGGAATTAATGGCATGTACACTGTATATTATCTAGCATTGTTGTACCATGATCAGTTGCCATTTGTCGATTTGGTTCTCCTTACGGATTGAGGAAAAGAATCTTAATTAATTACATATGAATAGTCCCTAAAATAATATATGTGAATTTTGATATAATTAAACCATAATTAAGAAACTTGACTGATTGATCTCCCAGTTTCACTGTATACAATCCAAATAAGAAAATAATTTAACACTGATAATGAACAGCGAAATTCTCAGTAGTTATAACTCTTTAACAAAAATCACGTAAATTAAGCTAATTACTAACAAAAGATAATATAAAAACATTCCATCTGCCATCTTGCCTTGAGAGGAGTAAACATTTTTCAGTGGCAATTCATCAAGCCATTAGCTCAAAATCCGAGTTGGAAAATACCCTCAACATAAAAACTTCCATATCATGTACCAGTTCCAGTATCCTGCTCACCAGCCATGTATCAGCTGGTACAATAAATCATCAATTGCAGCTAGCTGCATTACGCTCTACACATGCAATCTGGAACCGGGTAAGTGTAGATCGATTGAGTTGGCTTCCTCAGTCGGACCTGACCATATCTCCCTTTGTGGCCAGATTGAACAGCCACCTCAAACTCTGACCAACTCATGCTCTCGTTCAAAAATAGCTGACTGAGCAGTGGCATATTTGGTCTTATTGACTTCAAGTTATTATACGTCCTATGAGCCAGCTACAACACAAAAAAAGTTATAATTTCTGGTTATCTTAGCACCTCAAGAAAAACTTAATGTGTACACATATGTACAACAACAACAACCAAGCCTTTAGTCCCAAACATATGTGTACTGTAAAAAAAAAAGTCATTAATAAATAATCAAGAATGTGTTTGTTACATATAACAATTTGGTTCTTTTGATTGTGGAATGGGAAATTCAAGTTTAATTGTACATACATAGTGATACATTTACTGATCATGTTTAATTGTGGAATGGAAGTTCAAGAACAGAATCCATCTTTCATATTATATATATATATCCACACTAAATCTCAGGTGCCAAGATAATTACCACAGCATTATGCATATTGCCTGGAGAAGCCGAGATGAAAACATCACTATGGATGCTGACATAGTAATCGACTGCAGCAAGAAGAGATGCCTTCCCTTGCACCATTGCAAGTTCACTGCTGCTTGCAAGGCTCTTCTTATCTTCCATCAGAGGGAACAGCTTGCGCAAGCTTGAAATCCTCGACTCGCCCCCATACACCTGTAGTAGTTTATCAATTCATTAATTAATCAAGCACTAAAATTGGGTTAGAAAGAGAGAGAAAGTGAGAAACCTTGTGAGAGGCAAGATAGAGACGAGTGTTGTGATCAAACCCAAGAGCAGAAAGCAACAAGCCCATCTCTTCAGGGGTGAGGGGGCACTTGCCAACTTTCCGGAGCTCCCAATCGCTGAAACTGGATTTAGCAACTCTCCCCTGCCATATCACCTTCCTGTACTTTGCTAGTGCCAGCTTCTCTGCTCTGCCGCCTCCAAATTCGCACGCAGAATGTGCTGCCATGTCCTGTCCATTAACTCAACTCCTTCAAAATTAGCCTTCATCTTCTGGTTGCAGAAATTAATGGGGTAAAACATATTTACGCTCTAACAATAACAATTGATTATGTGCGAGTAGCCAAAACAATTCCCATAAAAATAGTCAAGTCTTTGTTTTGATATGTATTGAAGGTATATGCTGATACTAAAAGAAGCTATATCAAATTCAATTTCATTAAGGCATATATATAACGGGAGTGAGGCTATGCTACTATGCATATTGCATATTGTCCGTACTTTGGATCAATATCTCCGTTTACAAAGTTAAAATAGTTGATATAAACCATTCAACATGATAACCATGTGAAAATGTACTTGTAGATCAAATTTTATATTTTCTAGAATTTTTTTACTATATTTTTAGGCTAGATCATTCAAAAGTAGTGATGTTCTATCTATCTAAACAAATAGTAAAAAGAAATGAAAATTTAGTCTGCAAGATCATGTTGAATGGATTAGATAAACTGTTTGGACTTTCAAAACGAAGATATTGATCCAAAGTACGGACCAATGTGCGCTATCTAAGTACCATAGCTCACACTATATAATGGATAATATATTATTTTAGCATTTTTTATACTTGACTAGTTCTATTCTTCTTGATGTTGTCATTGGTTTTAAAGACTAAGCAACAGTAGGGGCCACATTTCCAGTTTTCTCCAAAAGCAAAGTTGTCAGATTACCTTGTCAAATCTGAGGTGTAAAACAGCAAAATTTCCAGATTCTGCAGAAACACTATGAACTGATTGCCTTAATCTTTTGACAAGCGCCTCCCCTAATGAGTTTATGTGAGGAACAAAAGTCAAAGCTTGAAAATTAACTTTGCATCTCAACCGTTGGATATCCTCAGACAAGAAGTCAAAAGCTAGGCGGTGTGAGAAAGGTGCAATTGCAGCAATCCCATAGCTGAAAATGCCAAGAGAAAATATAATTGATAGGCATTCTGACAAAATTGCCATTGTTCCGATGTATATAAAAAAAATACTCCCACAATTTGTTTGTTTGGGGATACATTCAACTTTTAGATTTACAATACATGAAAATACTCCATGTGACTCTGGAGATTTCAACTTGGAGAAATTTGCCCCTCCCCTAACTTTGGAACAAAAGGCATTTTGCTCAATCCCAATAGTTGCAACAATTAGTAGCTCAGATTGTTTGAGACTTTGAGCCAATTCGCACAGTGGTGAGTTCTCAGATTCAAGTCTAGATGAAACAAAAAGCTGACTGTCCGATTTTAAACTGGGCATCAAAAGATGTTGGGCTCTTTGGGTCTAATTTCAAAAAGAAAAAAACTGCAGTGATTAATATTAACCTTTTCTAACCCCAGGTAAGTCTTGAGGATGGTTTGAAAAATACCAGGGGCGGAACTAGAAAATTGACACCAACCTTTGTAAAACTGGAAGTACATTCTCTATATACCAACCCGCTGATGCATGGACCGGCGCGGTCTTAACTCTTGTGGCTCTGACACCACCGTAATAGTATTCCCTTGTGCTCCATGAGTACTCCTTTGGAAGCTCTCTCATTACTGGAACTTCATCTTTTAACACACTGATAAATCTATCCACATCATATATTTCCTCGAAAGTACTGATAAAAAATGACCGAAAGACAGCATATTACTAGAAATATTTTGAACAATACATGCTTGTAGCCCTTTTATTGACTAAATTCTGATAAAACTTGTTTAGTTAGGAAAATATAATAGATTTTCTAATGTGCTGTACCTTGAATCTTGCCAAACAGGGTTTACTTCGAGGTATGGTATCAGGAGGGTTGCATTCAGAATTTTGGCTACAGCAACAGCATCACATATCTAAAAAGAATAAACTAAGAAAAAATTTAATTTATTCTTCTGAAGATTGAGTAAACTCAAATTTTGTTCCTTTGAACATGAATGTCAATTAGTTATGAGTAATGAAATTGAGACAAATAAATCTCAGAAAAAAAGATAATCTTACCCCCATTCTTTGTTGGTTCAATCCACCGTCAAGGAATACTTGAATGTATCCATTCTTTTGTTTAGGGAGTGCTGCGTTCACAGTCGATAGAAATTAAAAAAAAAAGAGGAGAATTTTGCAAATTATTTTTTTTTCCTACAATAAATTAAATACTTACAACTGGTGCTTGATGACTTTATACAGGGTTTCCATCCCTGATGCTCCAAAGGAGCCCAAATCTCATTCCTCCTTTCATCTGACTTCCCCCAAATTAAAAATAAAAACAAAAACAAAATAATCAAGTCACATCAACAATAGCATGCCAGATAATATGTGTAATCTAATGTAAGAGATTAAGGCTAATTCTTACTATTTCTCTTTCTAAAGCTCCTGTCAGAAGAGCTGGATGCATTGGCTTAGGAGCATTCCATTCCTGCACAATTAGATTATATCTTTATTTAATTCATCGAAAAAGAAAATAGCAAAAGGATGAAATTATAATTAAGAAGTAAGAAGGAACTAACAGAGAAGAGGGAAGGCGATGCGCCCCCGAAAGGAGAGAAGAGTTTATCGGTGCTCAAAATAGGCAAGAGAAGCACCAGTAGAGAAGCGAACTCAGCTCCTCTATGCGAATGATGCCTATACGCCGACCTCACCGCCGCGCCTCCTCGCCACCTCATCCTCCTCCTGATGCTTGTCGCTTTCCCTCTCTCTCTTACTGGATCTGGCGGGAAGAAAAGAAGAGATTAGCTGGCACTGATGATGGATGGGCCCGAATTGCTGTTTCGTGTTAGGATTAGAGGACTTGATTCGAATCCCGGATGGCTAGTGGCTAGTACCCTTTTGTCTTTCTTTATCACAATTTGAGTCTGTGGGCTATGAAGAAGGCCTATGGGCTGGATTTGTTTCCCATTTTTTATATTGACCTTTTCAACTCAACAAGCTTTTGGAATTCTTCATCGCCAAATCGGCAAACCCGTCTTCTTCTTCTTCTTTTCCTTTACTATTCTTTTTCTTTTTAGCTGCAAATATTGCAGGACCTTAAACTGAAGAGGAATTCAGGAAGAGAAGTTCGACTCCTTATGTGAACACAAAACTCACATATTTTAAGACTACATGTATGTTTTTTTGTGAATTTAGGATCTCAAATGTGACGAATGGATTAAACTATGAAGAAGCGTACATAAACACACTGTAAATGCATTCTAGTAGAAATTTATGCAAACCGTTATATGTTTAATTTTTATTTTGCGTGAATAAATTTACATATTAGTAAAGGACATAAGTTAGTGGCTACTTGTTAATTTTGATAAATTTAGGAGTATAAATGTTGTCATAATTGATTAAAGCATGAACAAACACACAAAACACAATGTAAATACTTTCTAGCATAACTTTGTATATGATATTCAATATATTAGTTTGATTTTGCAGAACGTACATGAAAAGAACATATTTGTGTTCATTATTGAATTAAAACATGGTATTTAGTGCTGATCAGTTTATATATTATTTGCTAAAATAAAAACTATAGCAAAATCCGGTATCCACCTTAATTTAATCCAAATGTTCGTATATTCTCTGGGGTATGAAATATTCTAGTTAATATTGAACTGAAAATATTTTCAGAATTTATGTCATCAACACTTTTAATATTTTATCAAAATTGATTTTAAAAAAAATTAAGGGGGCCGTTTGACCAATTTTTTTTTTATTTTGACAATCCGGACAAACTAAAAAATAAAGATTAAATTTGAAATCCGACATTGTAGGCATCATAGTGACAAATCAATAGTTTGGGTTCGGTTCGGCGAGGTCAAAAATTCGTAATTCGGGTATAATTTGAGTATAATTCGGAAATGATTCGGTATATATACAACAAAGAAGCAAAAAAAAAAAAAAAACCCAAAAAAAAAATATTTTGAAAAAAATATTAAATTTTTTTTTTTGCGTTTTTATCGCGAATAATTCGTCAACTCGCGTTTTATGTGTTTTATTCGCGAATAAAACGTATTATACATTTTTTTGTGTTTTATTCGGAGTTCGGTTCAGTAACGTCGGAAAAACGAATTATACGCGAATCTTGTCACTATGGTAGGCATGATATATATTATCCATTTGTTATGTTTAAAAATAAATTCTGAAATTTGATGTATGTTGCACTGTACATCAAGTGACGTGAAAGTTCAATGGTCTAACATTAACGATCCTCGATGCATCATAAAAAAATACTTAAATTTGGCTATGCCTATTTATATATTTAATAATGTAACTGTATGTTTTTTTTTTTTTATTTGATTTAAAAATCATTGTTAAAATCGTCAAATGATTAATAACCACTGTCAAGTGATTTATTAATGAACTGTCCTTCCTACTCGTCCATCAGACATCAGACGGTCCCCTTGAATATTTACAAGTTGACGATAGAAAAAAAAATTACTACAGTAAAAGATGAAACTAAAGCCCCAAAAGGATAATTAGACCAAAAACAAACGGAATAAGCGCCCATTAATTATAATGGGTGGGGTTCCTTACAATGTACAGTGGGTAAATGCAGGTGTGGCAGTGGTACGGACTGAACAGCTGAACGCTGAAGCGACCATGTAAACAGGGAGAACATTTAATGGTGAACATTTTTATCGTTTACTAGGTGTACTTTGGATCTCAAATCCATGCCATTTATGCATCTCTTTTGGTACACGACAGACAGCAACCAGAGAACTCTGAATCATTTTTATCGGAATCATAGCTTATCACATATCTGCCATGGCCCCCTTGCAATCTCTCCCAGTCTTTTCATTTTTTTTCTTTTTCTTCTTCTTCCCTCAGGAAAATCATAACAGAATCCAAAGAGGAGATAGATTACCAGGAGCTCACATTACGAAGTTTTAGGCATATTTGACTACGTACGACAAGGAAAATTTGCGAAGATAGCTTTTTTTCTTCTAACCAAATCTATGACGAGTAACATCAGCTATCGGAAAAATAAATCTAGTAGTCGTACTTGTAATACTGCAAATTTTCACGGAAAGAGGTACTGGTCCTAAGAGTTATCCGGATTTTTTTTTTGAAAACGTAATTAAAATAATTAATTAAAAAAAAACAACTTGATTACTTATTTTTTTACAAAAACCGTACAAATTGAAATGCCATTTCAGTTTGAAGGTTTTTTTTTTTTACTGCACCGAATTGGCAATTCGGTTTATAGGATTTTCGTGGGGTTGTAGGAACAATGCCACAGAAAATCCTTTTTTTAGGATACACCGAAATGACATTTCAGTATAGAGTTATTTTAGGCTAAACAGAAATGGCATTTCGGTATAGCTATATTTAATTCCAAAACGCCTCGGCCTTCTCTTCTTCCTTCTTTCCCCTACCCGAGACATTCATCTTCTTCTTCCCCTACCCGAGAAAAAAAAACCCGAATTTTAATCCCCTCAAATCTTCATCATTTTTTATTCTAATCACATATTTTAGCATAATTTTAAGAGGAGAACAAGAAGAACTTTCAGATATACATGTTTCGTTAGGTATGTGGTTAAATTTTTTTATTTGAAAAAAAAAAATCCGAATTTTATAATTTTTTTCTAGAATTATTTAGTTTAGTTTGAATGTTAGAGTAAATTAGTTTTTTTTAGTGTATTGTAGTGTAATTTCATGTATTGTAGTGTAAATTTAGTATATTATAGTGTAAATTTTTTATTTAAAAAAAAAATCCGAATTTTATATTTTTTTTTTGTAGAATTTTAATTTCATAATTAGTCTGACTAACAACTGGTACTGACTCAACCATTAATTCAAGAAGTTTAAAATTCAGTACCAGAGTGGCATTCTCAAGCACCATATGCCAGATCATTTCGTGGTCTATGTTAAACAACTGGTATTTTTCTACTGAGTTAGGTGGTGCCGTGTTCAAATGTGCGCTGATTGTCAGATCGAACTGGCTAGTGAGCAAACGAATGCCAACATATATCTGTCTTCTTAGCTCATCAAGACTAGTTGAGTTAGTAACAGGAAATGTGCAGGTCGGTGCGTCTGTAATTTCACGTCTGTGGTACACATTTATTAATACTTGAGACATTTTCTGAACAAATATTTTCACAATCAACCTTTGATAATTTTTAATTTTACAACCAAAAATATGATCGTGTAATTGAAAAAAAAAAACTTACTACAATCTTCAGACGAACGCTAGAAGCACAATGGAGGGGCCGATCTGTAATTTGGAAAACTGGAACTGTGCACACTGGAGAAGCACGAAGGTCTCGGAAAGAAATGAAGTTCTCTGTCTCGGGAAGAAATGATATAGAGAGGAGAAGAAGTTATTTGGACAGAATCACTCTTGACCGAATTGCCAATTCGGTCTAGAATTAAAAAAGCCCCTAAATGGAATTGGCAATTCGGTTTAGGGGGAGTTACACGCAAGGCCACACAGTTTCATGCGGAGAACTGTGAAAAAGGGCTACACCGAATTGCCAATTAAGTGCAGCAAAAAAAAAACCTTCAAACTGAAATGGCATTTCGTTTTTTAATGTTTTTGTGAAAAAATTAGTAATCAAGTTGTTTTTTTAAAATTAATTATTTTAGTTACGTTTTTAAAGAAAAATCCGAGTTTTCCTCTCCCAGCTGGAAAAGTTCAAGTATACTAGATTAACAAGGGATTGTTTGATTTGAGATTAGATAAATACAAATTTCAATAATTAGAGGGAGACTATGGTAATATGTATATTACGGATTGGTTAGTGCTATGGAACTATATCTCTATTTTCAAAGTTGAAATAACTAATCAGAAGTGTTAAACATGATCTCATGAAAATATACTTAGAGATCAATTTTTTATTTTTATAATTTGTTACTATATTTTTTGAAAGATAGAAAATCAAGATATGGATCCATAGCACGGTCGATCCGTAATATACATATATTGCCATAGCTTCATTCAGACAATAACAACAACAACAACAATAATAATAATAATAATAATAATAATAATAATAACAATAATATTACTAATATATAGTAGTAGGTGTTTACACTTCACAGTAAACTGGAATTATCTCATAATTTGAAAGTCTTTTTCAAAGATCACAATCGCCAGCTAAGAATATATTAAAGTAAACACAGTTACAAAAATTATAAAAAAAAACAAATTTACTACACTAATGAAGAAAATTAAAAATAAATAAGCACTCTCAAGTACAACATATATCAAAAGAAAAACAAATTGGCTAGTATAATTTCCGTAATCAAGCATCCTCACTGAACAAAAAAATATTCCATGAGAATATCTGTTGGAATCAACAATTTGGTTTTGTTATTTATTTTAATAATTTAATTATCAATGCAATACAATTTGCGATCTTTGTATCTAAAACAATATGGCATGGCATCCAATCTTGAGTCCGTATCCTCTGAGGTAACTCAAATTTTGAGTTTAAATATAAACTGTTCGATCAGAATCCGAATCAATACAGTGCACGCCCCTTTAATATTCATGTCAAAGCAGATTGGACGATACGAATCTATTTATATATATTAATCCTTGATCCAGATCTACTAATTATCAACATTGTCAATATTGAGAAATGGAGTAACAACTAAATGACAACTAATCTAAGTCTATACTTTGAGCAAAGTTAGGGTGTGATGTGCTCACCAAGAGGGGTTGGTGAGCACAACTCCAAAAGTCTATCGGATTGCCTTCCAACGACGAATTCAAACCGTTGAAATCCATCTACTTAATGATGATGCATGTACATGAATTCTTTGAAAGTTTTGAATTCATTTAGTACAAAGTCAAGCGGTCAAAACAATGAACATTTTGTAAGTTATTTTATAAGTGTATTCATTTTTTAATATTTTTTGACCGCTTGACCTTGTACTAAATGAATTCGAAACTTTTAAAATTTTACATAGAAGTAGATGGATTCAATGGTTTGGATTCGTCGTTTGAAGACAATCAGATAGACTTTTAGAGTTGTGCTTACCAACCCCTCTTGGTGAGTACATCACACCCTACCTTTGCTCCTATACTTTTTTCAATCATATAAATAAGAAAAAAAAATGATCTACAATGTAACATTCTTTAATAGTTCATACTTCATAGTATTACAAATTATAATAGACGAAGAACAATTAATTTTACAAGTGAAATGAAGCTAGTCCCTATTTGAACATTTTGCAGATTATAATAATCAAAATCAGCTTTCAATTGAAACGAAGAGCAATAATTTTACAAGTGAATACTAGACGAAGAGCAAGCAAAAGTAAGAATTAATTTTTGAATATTTTTCGATATAGAAGGAAAAACTAAATCACAAATAGAAACAGAAGCATAGAGTTCAGTTTAACATACTTATCATTGTAAATTGCAAAAAAAAAAAAAACTCATATAGCATAGCAGTAGTAATAGTGCGTAGCGCGTAGCGGTAATAGCGGTAAACTATTACAGCTATTGCAGTCGTAGCGAAAAAACTATAACTAAACTTTAGCAGCTACAGGTAGAGGTAGGTAGTTATTTAAAATCCTGTATAAAATATATAATTATATATGCATGAGGGGGTTTTGTGTCAGCATAGATATCACAAAACATGTGCACATGCTCTAGTTTTGGTATGGGCAGAGTAATGATCCGGTTCTAATTTCCTGGTGCAAAAAGGACAGCATGAGAAAGCTAGCAATGAATTCAGGCACTGCATTATTTAATTATATCTCTCTTTTGGAAGGAGATAATTAACTACAAGCTCCTTTTTAAGTCATAGGTAGTTATCATTGTCTGAGAATCCGTATATAAATATAATAAAGCTAGTTATCATTTCACCGGCCAAGCCCCCCATTTTTTCAGAAATTAGAAAGACAAAAAAGGCATATTTCGTATAGCAGTGTAGTTCCTGGTTTTGTTGCAATCTACTTTTTTTAGAACTAAGATCTTTTTCTTGATGCATAATGTTCACCTACCTTTTGTTGCCTACGTGCTATTTCATAAAAATAAAAAATTAAGAAATTGTATGATGATGATTCTGGTAATGTTCATTCTCGTATAATAACAATAGATTATCAATAAAATATCATAACTTTTTTGTTTTATCCATGGACTACTTTTTTAGCTTGTTCAGCAAATTAAAAATCATTTCATTCTTTGTTATTTCACCGATAATTAAAAACAAAAAATTGTAATAATTCCAAAAATATGTATTGAATCATATTACTCCTTAATTTTGTGGCAACTGTGCTGGAATCACACTATTACATTTTTTCTTCTTCTTTGTTCAAAAACTAGTACATTATCTGCAACGGGTATCAGCATATATGGTTTGGTCAAGACAAAAAAGGTACAGTATCAACTATTTGTAAGAAATGGTACGTACATGAGAATAGGGCTGTAAATGAGCCGAGTTTGAGCGAGTTACCTCCAACTCGAACTCAGCTCATTAAATAAATGAGCGAGTCAACTCGAGTTGGGATGGTAATAACGAGCTGTAGAGCCAACTCGAACTCAGCTCGTTATCAACTCGAGTTGGCTCACAACTCGTTTATAAACTCGTTTAACCAGTTAAATCAATACAACACAAGTTATAAACGAGTTTGAGCTGAGTTTGAGCCGAGTTTGAGCCAAGTTTGGGTTTGGTTTTGGTTATTCGGGATTTTTTGTGTCTAAACTGTGTAACTTTATGTAACTCGAGTTATAAATGAGCGAGTTGGGGTCAGCTCAAACTCAGCTCATTTATTAAACGAGTCAGTCAACTCGAGTTGGAACTAACTCGAGTTGTAAATGAGCGAGTTAAAGCGAGCTGTAAAGGAGCGAGTTACGAGCGAGTTGCGAGTTCGAGCAATTTTGCCCAGTAGAATATCAAAATAGATCCGGAAATCTAAGAGATGTGCTTTTAGCTTTAACTGTTTTTATTAAGTTGGACAAAAATTCGGTACATGAGTGGGGGCATACTATACATCACAAAAAGGTATAACATGCCAAAGCAATAAAGCATTCATAGGTTCAGAATTTATTAATTAAGAAAGAGAGTTTTCAAAATTAAGTAACGAAAATACCATGAAAGTCCGTTATTAGTAGGGTGCAAACGGGTCGGATATCCGATATCTGAATATCCGTGCGGATACGGATACAGATATGGTTTTGAATATCCGATACGGATATTAGATACGGATATTATCTAATATCCGAATATTAAATACGGATATCCGATATCCGAATATCCGTGCGGATACGGATACGGATATGATTTTAAATTTTAATTATCCGTATCCGAATAGTAGATAAATATCATATAGTTTACTATATATTATGAAAATATTTATGTATATATATATACGGATATCCGATATCCGATCCGTATCCGTATCCGAAAATTAAAAGCGGATGCGGATATGGTTTTAGCACTATCCGATCCATATCCGATCCGTTTGCACCCCTAGTTATTAGCCATTCCGAGTGTCATGCGTAGCAATTGAAAACATTAAAATATTGAAACAAAGTAATTTATAGTACATAATCTTAGTACTTAAAAACATAATACATATTTCTAGTACATAAACATAACTCAATATATAATTCTGGTACATAAACATAATCCTAGAAAAAAACAACACTCTGCTTTTAAAGAGAGATGAAGAAAAGCAATAGCCATCTCTGTGAGCTGCCAGCTCCGCTTGGTCCTAATTTTTTTTTATTAGAAGATATCAATACGTGGTGTAAGTATCATAACCTACAATCAAACATATCAAATACCAAGCATTCTTTCGGTGATGCCTCTTTTTCCTTTCTCTCTTTTGAAATTGCAGATTATTCAATCCTAGCCTTCTTTTTCATTATGCTCTAATCTCTATTTCGGCAACTACATTTCAGTAGTAGTAGTTTCAGCAAAAAAAATAAAAATTCAGTAGTTGGTTTTGTCCTTCTGTCTTGTGTAAGTTGTAACTTGTAACTGGGGAAGAATAGGTTACGACCAGGGATAGACACACTAACACTATACAATCCTCTCCATTATGAACAGAAACGGAGACTACCTCTCTGGAAAGTTGGGTGGCAAATAAATGAAGTTTGAATGAGCTGATCAAAATTATAGTTTAAATTTGTTTATAATTTAAATAAAGTAAAATTCAAACCGAAAATTAGAGCGAGACTATGGGGATACTGATGTTATAGATCAAATTATATTAAAAATTCATATTTTTGTTTCTATATCCGAACTGCTCAACATGATTTCAATATGAAAACGTATTTGGAGATCAAATTTTATATATTTTTTAACTATTTTCTAAATAGGAAAAAAATAATTTTGGATGGTCTATAATCTTCAGATCAATGATTTTTTAACTGTACAAATTCTAAAAGATACAAATAATGATTGACAGATACATTTTGATACAGCTCGTGTTGAATAGTTTAGATCAACGATGTGAACACTTGAAAGAGATATATGAACCCATAATATTATGGACCATTTGGCAATATGCATATCATTATATATAGCCTCCTGAATTTAATGGAGTGTCGAGCTCAATTTAATTTGACCATGAATGAAATTCGAACCCTACACGAGCACAATAATTGATTTCTATACTTTTTTCATATAATTTACATCCGTATAAACTAACTAATTGTCATTCTTTCGGGGTTAATTTTATCTAACTATACCTTTCGTTGAAAATGTATAATTAAAATTTAAAAAATAAGTACATTTACCTAAAAAATAAGCATTATAGATTATATTAATGGCTAGATCTTGAAATTGAACAATATCATTAAATATCAAATTATTTGAAGTACAACGCAACAAACAGACGGCTATGAGTTACACTTTAAGTAATGCGCGCTCAAAAGACAGTGAGACTTCACAATGATAGTTGAGCTCAAAGGATTTTAAGGCTTATCAATTATTTTTAATCATTGGAGCAGACATTAGTTACTTTCAAATTTAATCTTATGACAATATTTTGTAAAATATTTTAGGAATAAATATTATTAATGTTTGAGATATGTCTAATTCAATGCATGAAATTAGTTGCTCTACTTTGAGATCATTTATTGAAAATCCTATATATTTTTTGACACTATATTTATTGATAATTTGTCTTAATTTAAAAAAAATAATTCTTTACACAATACATATTTTTATATATTCTTTCTATAAAAAAGTAATTATTTATATAATACATATTTTACATTTTTGGAAAAAATAATTCTTTATATTAATTGTCCTAACTTTAAAATTTATTGGTTGTTAATTTAGTTCATTTTTAGTTCACTGTTCAAGTACACTATATATGAACTTTGGTTTGTGCTGGACTCCTCTGTTAGGCATATCCGTATGCAGCGCACATCGAACGATGATCTTTGTTTCGATCTCGACTCTTGTTATTTTCCAAGCTTTAAAAAAAGTTCCTTTTTGAAAAATGATAGCGCAAAGAAATATGTATCATATATAGTCTTGAGAGAACTCCCTCTTGTCATGGCTTATACTGAACAAATCCTTTATTTAAAAAATATAAACAACCATATATAGCTACAAAGAATTAAACATGAACCCTCATTCCCTAGCTTCATTCATTGCCTACCTTGTTTGTGTGCTTAATTATTATCTGGTGTCAAGAAGAAATGGAGAGACCTAAATTCATTGCATCAACCCATCTCTTCCTAAATTCCAATGCTTCTCCGTTTTGGAGCTTTCATGTCCTCTTCAGCTAAACTTTTGTTGAGCTTTTTCCGGAAAAGGAATAATTATTAATTACTCAATCCTACCCCTTAACAACCTACCTATATCTCCTCATTTTTTGGTCTCCTTCCTTAGTTATCCTTGCTGCTAAATAAAGTAATTATATATATAACACCACTAATTTAATTTGACTATGACCGGACAACCTCTACGTGCTTCCTTTTTTTATTAAAATAAAATATTGTTCGGGTCTAATTGTGTCGAGTTACTAACACGGTCAGGGGTGGAATTAGAAAACTTTGGTAGGAGGAGCTGAAAAATAAATATAACAAAGTATAGTGTGGTAAGGTGAGAATTAAATCCAAATTCTCCTACAACTATAATGAATAACTTTAACCATTATGTTTTTTTTTTTTTTGAGAAATTGATAGAAGAACTTTAACCATTATGTTACAAGCAAACATTTTATGTTTTATGAGCAAACTGAACTATATACAAACTTATAGAAGAAGAAAATTTATTAAATTTTAATACGAGTAGGATTAAAATGCATCATTGGTTTTGTGCTCCAATCATTCTCCACATCTTTATTTTCATTTTTAAAGTCCGAACAGTTGGTCTGAACCGTTCACCATAATATTTGTATTAAAATGTGCTTGGAAATCAAATTTATATTTTTTGAAATTTTTTTACTAATTTTTAAATAGGTACAAAATCATTGTTTTCAGAAGATTCTGGACCATAAAAAATAGTGATTTTGTACCTATCTAAAAATATAATTAAAAAATTTCAAAAAAATATAAAATTTTGTCTCCAAGTACATTTTAATATGAAGATCATACTAAGCAGTTCGGATCGATTGTTCGAACATTGAAAATGAAAAAAAAGACGTGGAACATGATTAGAGCACAAAACTAATGGTGCATTTTAACCCTACTCCTTTATATATATAATTAAAAAAAATTAAAATCATGGGTATGATTTAGCATTTTTGGAGGACACTAAGATCCGCCTCTAAACAGGGCTATAATTATTTTGGGATCGGATAATTCATTATTGATTTGTGGCAACAGGAATTTGGGTTTATGTGTTTTATGGTTTTAAGGTTATTAGGTGATGAAAGCAAAGATATTCCCATTTGTGCACATATTTCTATCTACCTGTCTATGTAAACAGGTCATGAATCACATTTCCAATTTTGTTTTTAAGAAAATGCCCAGAAAGGGACCCTGAGGAAAATGCTCCTTAAATGCCTCAAGGAAAATGGCAGAAACCAACAGCGCAGAAGGGGACCATGCATATTTGCATGTAAGCACCTAACTAATAATCCCTTCCACAGGTAGAAATAGATAATATATCCCTATAATTCACAATGTGTGGTGCATCAATTAAATAGACATCAGATCCTCTGTGACACCTGTTGACCACACAAAGGTATCAGGAGTTAGTGTTTCTGGGACCCACAACTTTATTATTATTGAATCCATTCTTTCTTTAGCATACTGTGTTTAATAATGACTTGTCACACAGAACCGTGGACTTAGTGCAGTGGTACAAACCATCATCTCACTTCGAAGAGACACATATTCAGTTCTCAAAAGTAACATTCAAAGGCAGATTAAATAGAAGGAATGAGGGTCAATTAATCGACCCCAATTTTTTTTTAAATTTTGTATTTATGTATGATTTTTTTATATAATTTAGAGTAAAGTGTTATGGTACTATAAAATTGACCTCCATTCATCGCAGAAAAATTTTATATAATTGATTCCCATATCTGTTTAATTTCATAGTTTTAAAGTCTGACTCCACCTCTAATAGACATCTATAAGATGGTGAGTGTATCGGACCTTTTACTAAAAAAAGATATATAATGACTTGCCACACGGATAGATTGTGTGCAAAACTGCACAGAGAATCTAGATAGATTGAAACTCCACATAAAGGAGCCATGAACCTGTTTAACTTTGTACCAACAACCTCCTCCTGTATCTATCTATTGTACCGAACTCATAAGTCATAACTGATAACCAATTTTTTTAAACGACATGGACAGAGACAGTTCAGAGCTATTCTTGGATCGACTTGGAAGTATTGAATACTGACTACTGGGGAGCAGCTTGGGTCCGATGCCCATCGGATCCAAAGTGGGTTCGATGGGCTCTATGACCGTCCGATCTGCTTTAAGATTCACACCAGAACTTTCGCGGCTTTTTTGATTTACGTGTGCACGGATCTTAAAGCAGATCGGACGGTTCTAGAGCCCATCGAACCCACTTTGGGTCCGATGGGCATCGGACCCAAGCTGTTCCCCTGACTACTGTTAACTAACATGAGGTTGTTCTGCTGCAATAAATTGCCTGAAACCTAATTTGGATTTTATAATGTTAATCTGGTGTACTATTTTCTTCTGATTTGCCCCTTTTACACTTTCGTGGACCAATCATGCCAATGATTTGAATTGATGAGTTACTCAGAAAAATATTTAACATGAACTATAAAATAAGGTACGAAACAAATTACTATCTTCTCTCTCAAGTGTTACTTTTTCAATTATATTTTCTATGAAATACAAATCTATCCACCGAATTAGCACGTTACCAGTTGAACCCGGGAATTAAATTTTACTGGTACCACACCTGATGATAGACATGAGAAAGACCTGTAGTATAATGGAAGCGCATCTGCTAAAATTCAAAACAGGTAACAGTAATCCTGAAATTCCTGTAATCCGAATCCAACCGTCGAACTGTTCCGAGATACGTGTAAGAAAAAATCAGTTGTTTCGAGATGCATTCTCGAAAAAAATTTGATAGCTGGATTCGGATTGCAGGGATTTCAAGATTACTGTTCATTGGTTTCGTAATTTCAGCTGATCCGAATTCGTAGTATAATACATCCAACTTTCCCTGTTTGTCTTTTCGTTCGTATACTGGATGAATAGCATTCAATTACGCAATTGAACTGTGCTTGGACATGCTTTGCATCTAGAAGGAACTAATTAGTAAACATAGTTATCCATTTTTAGAGATTGAGCTGTGCAATTCAAGACAAAATAAAGATATATACATAGTTCCAAATATATATATGGGCCCCATCATTCATTCAAATAATTTGATCTATATACGTGTAACGACTGATTGGTTAAGATCAGTGATACAAAGGACCTGTAGGAGTGTAGGCTATATGTACCTTAATTTTAATTTTTAAATGCATCCGTTTTCCTATAGTTTTTTCATCATTGTTTTGGAATTATTTTATTGACAATTTTTTTTTTCAAATTTTGTGTGAAGTCCTCTAGTCAACGACCTGTACATTACATATCATTGCATGCTTAAGAGAATCCAAATCCATAGAAATAAATTCGATGTCTGCTAACTGCAGCTACACCAAGTGCTAGCCAATAGGTGATAGCCTGATCAGTGAGTTCTGTGGATTTGGATTCTCTTAAGCATGACAAAACAATATGTTAATGTATATGGTCATATGGATTCTCTTAACATTTCAAAATTTAATGCATATGGTCATAAAAGAATGATCCACGTTACAGGCTTACAGCACATTAATTGGGAGATTTTAATGGACGTTAGTGTAGTTCGTTCTCATTTAAAATATATACACTGTGCATTGTGCAAGTCTGTGTATCTTTTGTTCACAGGCGAACAGTTTCCGGGTCTAATTTGATTCCCTCCAATCGACAAAAAAGCTTTGGGTTATTCGTATTAATTGCCTGAGCGTTTAGTACATGCACTATGTCAGTACACAGTACACTACACTGATCTTTCTGTACGTGTCCGACACGCGGGGAAACGGTAATGGTTCTAATTAACTTGAAACACGCCTTATATGCTAAATAGTAAAATATTAGAGCCTGTTTGATCTACAAAAATACGAGGAATATTTAAAAAAGATACAAAGATAGTTTCTGTGCATCAATTCAGGATTTTGTTTTCTTAGTGGGACGTTTGATTTATTAATTACTTTTTTTGGAAAGAAAAAACATGAATGTATATTAATTTGATAATCCTTGTGTTGGATGTGCAAAATGTTTTTTTTCTATCATGTACAATATTTCATATTTGCATATTTCTCCATATAGCAAGTTGCAACAGTCACTATTATACGACCCCATATATTTATTAAATATTGTTACAGAAGGTTAGAAGTTTTCTATTATTCCCATACAGTGATGTACGAGCCCTAAAATTAAAGAAAAGATCTGTTGACTTTGTCTGTCAAAAGAGAGAGAGAGAGAGAAATTGCTACAAAGAAAAGTTAGGCGATCATGTGTCAACAGATTTGACAATTCAAAACGGTTCCAATGTGTAAAAGAATCAAAACGATGTTTTCTGTTAAAATATATACATCCTACTTCATAATTACCCATTTTATTATTCTTAATACTTCTAACTAAATAGATGGTCGTACCTTCTGAATATATAGTTGAGAAATAGTTCTATTTTTTCATTATTTCAAATCGAATTCTTCTATCAATCCTTCAGTTAACCCTTGCTGAGTTTAATAATTTGCTCAGGATAACATACCGGAAAATGGTATATTTGACAAGAGGAGGGTTTGAAAGCCTCGTGTCTCCCATGCTTCATCGTGTTTTACATCTTTTATCTCTGTTTTTAAAATCCAAACAGTCGACTCGAACCGTCTAACATGGTCTCCATATTAAAATATACATGGTGACCAAATTTTATATTAATTAAAAAAATTAATATCTTTTTAAATGAGTTCAAAAATCACTATTTGCAGTCCATCCAAAAACAATAAGTACCATCTAAAAATATTAGTAAAACAATTTCAAAAAAATATAAAATTTGATATCCAAACATATTACAATACATAAATCATATTGAGCTGTTTTAATCTACTGTTAATCTTTGAAAATAAAAATAAAAATAATAAGACACGCTAAAAACTGAAAGATACGAAAACTCACCCCGTTTAATTATAACCTAAAACAACTAAAATTAGGCGAGCACAATAAATGGAGATCATATCTCTCCGAATCCGTATGAGAGGAAAAGCAACAGGAGAGGATCCTCTGTTACTTTGAGATGCGTGTGCGTGTGACACAATCCAAGTCAGTCTGACAAAAGTAAAGGATGCTCCAAGGGTTCCTCTTTTGGAAATTCTTCAACAAAGTAATACAGTCTCTTTTAGGTGCAACTTTTTCTCTGGTTTTTTCACTTAGAACCTTTTTGTGTGCACTCAGGAGGTGGATAAGGGCAATTTAATAGTTGCTAGGATCCTCTCAAACTAGGAAGGAGTGGTAATCCATACGACTGATTGGGGAGTTGAGCTCATGATAAATATTAACCAAGTAGTAAAAAAGAGTTCTTTCTATCCACTTGAGAGTAGGTCCGATCGATGGGCATCGGACCTACTCTGGTTCGATGGGCTTAATCACTGTTGATTTGCTTTAAGATTTGTGCATAACGCTTTAATTAATGTTCGTGCGCACAAACCTTAAATTAGATCGGACCGTCATCATGCTCGTTGAACCTAAAAGTAGGTCCGATGGACATCAGACCTACTCCGTTCTCCTTTCTATCATATAAATATTTATTTATTTTTATTTCTGAGTGGTTGATTTAAGTCGCTCAATATAATCTATATATAATTTTTGCTATAAAATATTTAACTTTTACTATTTTTTTCAGATTTTTTTGAAAAATGTTCCTATTTGATATGCCAATATTTATACATAAAAAAAAATTAATTTCTTTTTGAAAGATGCTTGGTTGAACCACGTGCTTAAATTTCAACCCTTTGATCGTACAATATTTGCTATATATGTTTTATTTAATCTCTTTAAAAGATTAAATAGGCTTTCTTGCAATCATTCATATGTAAGGTATTACATCCGGTAGGCTTGCAACAACTTGGAAGTGTGGAGATTACAACATGTCACTGTTGCACAAGTAATTAAATAAACTTTTAAGGCTCTATTATATATCTTATCTCAAAAGTTGAATCAATATTTGGTGCATGGTTTTTCTAATCTTCTCATTCAAATCGAAAAGTTCTACGTACTCCTTAATTGATCGATCGAGAGTTAATTAATTCAGATGGTGCCGTCCTAATTAAGCATTCAAAATCTCAAATAAAATGTTGGAATTGACAGGGGGACCTTGTATATATATATGTTCTACCTAACTTTGCGTACAAATATATGACATGAGAATTAAGGCCGGGGAAGGCTAAACCAACATGCGGTCCTTACGTATAATAACCTACTACAGTAGTGAGGTTGGCCTTGGCCATACATGGTCCCTAAATGCCACTGCAGCTAGTTTTGGGACCGTATAATGCTGGCTAAATTTTCACCGAAGTGACTAAATTTTGTCTTTCGTTCTAAACGGCCACAATTAATTTTGTTTCTTGTTAGTTTTAACCAGAACTTGTGTTTGTCAAATCAAATTACTCAACAATGTTTTCTCAGGAGAATTGAACCTGGATTGGGAGGAAATGGAGGCCACATTAATTCTTGACAACGCTCTACAACTTAACTAACCGAACTCTCCTCTTGAACTCTCCTCCTAAGAGTAGAGGTGTCCGCGGGTACAAAACGGGTCGGTGGAAGCATTTGCATATTCTTACCCGTTATGTTAACAGAAAAAGAACTTTACCCTTATCCTTACACTATAAGTTGAACTGAAAAAAAAAAATCTTGTCCGTATCCGTTTTATCGAATACATACGGGTTGGGTAAACAGGTAAAAGAATGTTATTGACTCTCCTACCTAAGGGGAATCAAATTAAATCGGAGTGAGAAAACTAAAATTATAAAATTGAACAAATAAATGTTATGTTAATTTATTTTATAAAGATGATAAATAATATTATTTGTTGCAAAAATAAAAATAAATTAAGGGCAAAAGTGAAAAATTATAATTGTTTCATATACTTTCCTCTTACACACCAAAATACGTATTAGGTGACAAAAATTTAGTATTTGATACGATTATTTTTTATTACAGATATATTTTACAAATATTTTTTTAAAAATTCATAAAATGATCGAGTACGTATTTCTTTTTAACGTTTTGACAGATTCAATAAATTTGAAACTAACAATTAGTCACTTAGTACTCTTAATTTCAAATATTTTGGATCGAGTCATTCACTTAGCCAAAACATTAGTTATTATTAAGGACTAATTTTGTTAATTATTGCATAGAGATGACAACGAGAAAAAGGAAAGCCATGAGATACGGTGCACCATTTTAACTAGGTATTGAGCCTATCATTTTTGGATGAAGTTAAAATGGTAGGCTCAAAATAAATAAATATCGAGCCTACCGTTTTAATTTCATCCAAAAAACGTTTTAGCATGGTTTATAGTTTATGTAATACGTAATAATTTTCAAAACTAAAATTCTTTAGAAAATTGGGGTGACAAGGTGGAAAGGTTGGGGGACCTGGCTGAGTCTGCATCCTCTAAGATAATAGAATATCCGGCTGATCATAATTCAGATTAATTCGGTTCAAAGTGAAATGTACGGGATCTCTTTAATATGCATGCCAAAACAGATCGGACGGTCCGGATCTAAACTCAAAATTTATGTTATTGAATTCGACCTGACCTCGCTCCCTGCTCCTCTTTTCCCTTCATCTCTCATGATCTCTCTATATATAACAATAACAACATTGTAATGCATACATAGATATATATATGAACACACACATATTGTTTTGTTTTTCTAATGTTGATTCATTCTTTACTGATTAAAAAAACTTTTCCATAGAGCTTGTCCTTTAATTCGCAAACCTGTAAATTAAGGATCACTTAAACAGTTTTACTAATGATTTTAAACCTAACTTGAACAGAATTTGATTTCACTCGACACTTTTATTGTGGAAAATTTTACTTATTTAAAAAAAAAATTAAGATATACATTTGGAGTCGATGATACCAGTCGTGTTTTCTATTATTATGTCTGTAGTTTATATGCTTTACGTTGATCGCTTTGTTATTCGACTTGTTGACTTTATTATTCACATCGATTACGTTGAAATTGAGAACAAACTATAAATTATTTGATCAAGCAAACTGGAGGAGTGTGTGCTGCATATTGATCAACAGATTGCACGAGAGCAGAGTTGACTAGTCAAATAAATGTGGTATCAGCGGTGTTATCCAACAGTGGAATCTGGAATGGACTCTCCTGTTTTTCTTAAAGAAAAGTAGAATTTTGCTTTTCCGATCTCAATCATTCAAATTCGTTGAGATTTGTACATGAAATTTTTTTTATCGAGATACGTAAATGAAAAATTTTGAATGGTTAGGATCGGAAAAGCAGGACTTTACTTTTCTTTAAAAAAAAGCAGCAGAGTCGGATCCATGGAATCTATATTTCAGCTCTAAAAAATGAGTGAATTATCAATGCATACAAAAAATTGCACGATAGTTAAATGAATGAGAGTTATTTAATGAGAAAGATTTTTTTGTAAAGTTATTGCTGTAATTTTACTTTTTTCATAACATATAATTAGAATTAAAATTAGGAGAGTTCAAAATGCCTTCATTTTTTGTGTCTCCATCATGCTTTCATTTTTAAGAACTTTAATGACTTAAAAGTCAAAATAAAATCATTAGATTTGATCTATGTTATTTTCTCTATATGTTCATAAGAAAATATCACATTTCAAATTTTATTTTTATGTGAATCAATCATTGAAAAATACATCTAGAAATTATCCACATTAGTAGGTTTTTACAAGCTCTTGATGACAACCAAAACAAAGTTAAAATGTCACAATTTTACACATGCATAGATAAAATGATGTAGATTATATCAAACTTTTTTATTTTGATTTTTGACTTTTAAATTTTAAGTTATTAAAGTTCTTAAAAAAGAGGCATGATAGAGACACAAAAAATGAAAGCATTTGAATCCTCCTCTTAAAATTAACTAAGTAGGAAACATTTTCTTCTCTCATTATAAGATTTTTTATAAAAAATATAACTAATTATGTTTGCTTCTTCAATATAAGTTATTTACAATTTGTTTCCACTCGAACATAATGTACGGGAGCATATATATCTAAAAAATAATATATATACCCTCGGCACAAATCAAAGATTTCAACACATGAAAAGGAAGGTACATCAGTTACCCTATGACCCTATCATATAATAATAGTAAGTTTGGCACAGAAAGTGTGTTAAGCTAGGTCCAGACACGCATATACGACACTACAATTTCCCGTGCAATGTGTAACCTGACCGGGTTTCATACAGACAGCATAGTAGAGTTCCCTCAGCAAGGGAGAAAACAACAAAAATCATTACCATCTTTTTTTTTCAATTCATGTAGACACAACGCAGAGAGAGGCAGAGAGATTGAAAGATAGAGGGAGAGCTAGCGCACTAACATAACACAACACAACATAACACCCCACACATGTGGTGAGATGACACCTACACGTGCGGTGCGGAGTTTGGAGGTTTGTTAAAGCAGTGAAAGAAAGAAAGAAAGGGGGTTGACAGCTGGGTCAGTCAGGCGCTAGAGAGAGAGAGAAAAAAGAGGGTTAGAAAACTAGATGAAATGGTGAATGTAGAGAAGTGAGCAGCCGTGCGGGTTTCAGCTAATTAAAGCTCTTGCTTTCTCTTTCGCTTACCTTTTTCCCTTTTCTTGCTCTTGTCTCTCTCTTCCTCTCGGCTCTTACCATCCCTTTCTCTTTCTCTTTTCTTTTCTCTGCACTCTTTTCAAAATGGCAAGTGATCATACAGCCGTTCATGGCTTCAATGGCTACTCCTCTTCCTCCTCTTCTTCAAAAGTCTTCTTCCCAGAAATGGGCTCTCTCTCCATCAACCTCACCTCTTCTCTCCACAGCAGCCTCCACCACACCGACACATTTCCTTTTAATTTGGAAGAACCTCCAAGCCATGGTGGTTTTGGAGAAGAAGATGAAGAAGAGGCGATGAATAACGCCATTGACATCACAACCGGAGAAGATAGTCACATCCAAGATGGAGATGGAGATGGAGAGAACAATGATGAAAAAACAAACTCCTCTGGCCAATCGAAACTTTGCGCCAGAGGCCATTGGCGACCAGCGGAGGATGCTAAGCTCAAGGAGTTAGTCGCACTTTACGGCCCTCAAAACTGGAATCTCATAGCAGAAAAGCTAGAGGGCAGATCAGGTACTTCATTTATTTTTAATATCATTTAGATCTTTATTTTTCTCGTGTTAATTAAGACTTAAAATATTTGTTTAAAATTATGATCTGTGATGTGATATTCTACTTTTGTAAATGTGAAGGGAAGAGTTGTAGATTGAGATGGTTCAATCAACTAGACCCAAGGATAAATAGGAGGCCATTCACAGAAGAAGAGGAGGAGAAGCTGATGACGGCGCATCGACTGTACGGCAACAAATGGGCCATGATAGCTCGGCTCTTTCCAGGTAGAACTGATAACTCGGTGAAGAATCATTGGCACGTGATCATGGCAAGAAAGTACCGGGAGCAGTCGAATGCGTACAGGAGGAGGAAGCTGAATCAAGCGGTGCAAAGGAGGCTCGATGAAACGACGACCGTTCCTTCCTTCCCATTTCCAGCTGCCATCGACGGGTATTGTAGTAATGTTGCTGGATTTTGTGCCGGTGTTGAAGCGCCATGTTATTACCTTTCTGGTAAGTTATTGATATCTTCATTTGCGTAGCTAGATTAAACTGCTCTTTTGTTCTGTTACGACTATTTATTTCTTGGTTTATGAGGCACATAGTGTTCCAAGTCTACTTGTACTGTGTAATGGTACTGCTGACTGCAGCAGTGGTAGTTAAGCTAGAGCAAAGCTAGGGTTTTTAGATTCTTGGATTAATTGGGGAAGAATAAACTCTCATCCTTCTCTTGATTAGTAGCATATATATTCATCAACTAATAAAAAAATAACTTTCTAATAAAAGTGCACCAATTAGGCCTCAAGACTTGGAACAAACTTTGGTATATATGATGGTTGAGTTGCTGTTTGAGTTTGACCAAAATATTAAGTCTTCTGTTAACATCAAATTAAACGGAAAGAGCTGGATAGCCTTTTGGGGATTCAAGAATCTCCTAGTACCTATTGACCAATGAAATATAGGTGTGCATACTATGTCACTGTAATACACAGTGCTTCATATAGTAACATATAACCCATTCCTAACATGGTTTTGAGATATACTGTTGAAAAATCTATATTGACTGTTCTTGGAACTAAATGGATGCTTCTTTTTCATAGTCGACGTGGCCTATAGTTTATGGACTGTACTTAATGCATTTATTATAGTTATACACGTCTGGAAATCCATGATCTAGCTCTTAATCCTTAATTCTTGAATTGGGAAGGGGCAAAATAGTAGTGCCGTGGACCTTGTACTGTGCACTAGTCAGATTAACCTAGCTTGCACAGAAATTATGTTGAGCTTGCTTGATCAAGCACCCACAAGTGACAACTACCTCCATGATACTAAATGGTTCATTTGATGTCATGTTGATTAAGCCTCCAGTCCACAAATAAGTTTCATCAAAAGGAAAAGGTGGCTATTATTATGAACCTAATTGGATTTAATTGAAGTGAGGAGATCATTAATAACAAAAATATTTTATAAGGGTTCAATGATTCAATACCAACGGTCCTAATGAAATAATAATGGTTTTCTTTCTCCATCATCAACCTAAACGGTGTTCAAGTAGGTATTTGATCTGTATAAGAAAAGCAGCATGAAAAAATCAAATTGAGATGAGTTTTATGCTTTTTTGGAAACTGGGATGAATAATTGGATGCAATGGGAAAGGAGCAGTACCTGAAATGATTAATCGGATTAATAATTGAAGCATTTTGTTCTATAAACTGGACCCATTCAGTGATCATATTTCTTAAATTATTATATATTCAGATTATTAATGAACTATGATTTTAATACAGGTCCAAGTGCAACTGAAAGAGCAAATTTCTATGGCAACAGCTACTGGAATAGGCCAAGACAAGAGACCATTGGCTTCTACCATCATCCCCCATACTTACTTGCAATGCAACAACCGAGGAACCACAACGCCTCCAATTTCCAGGTGTCATCATCTGATTCGATGGGATTCGAAGGAGACGATAGAGAGAACATGCATGCATTTCATGAGACCTCCCAATCTCCAGCTTTCATTGATTTTCTCGGTGTAGGCGCAACATGAATGAGCTCGAGAGAGAGATTGTTCTGTTAGTTACCTCCCTTTGCAAATAAAATGTAGATGAGAAATATCAATTGGGACAAGTCTTAGTAGTTGTTCCTTGGAAGGTTTGATCTGTTTGTTTGCTCAGGAATCAATTCATGTTTTAGTGCACCAAGTACAAGATATGTATAGATCATCTAACAACGGAAGTCACATGGCAAGTTTCTTTTTTGTTCATGAGGGGAATGGAGATAGGTGCCATTGAAATTTATCTAGCAATATATATGGTAATAACTGCAAAAAAATGCATTGCTAATTTGCTTCCAATATAGTGTCCAAGTTTGATAACTTTTCCCTCATTTATACTGCTATTGAAATCTATCCTTCTCATCTTCATATTTGTATCTTCATTGTACAAGTTTAATCACCACATCAGTAAACCATCGAAAATATTATTTTTTAATTGGAAAGATATTATGTTATACAAGTAAAAAAATTTATCGTTGAATGCACAGTAAGTAGGATATACCCTTTAAACTTAAATGTACGATAAAATTACACAAGCATTCGACGTAATATCTGTGTATTTGTAATGATCAAGACAAACCATTGAGGATGAAAATAAAAAAATATAAACAATTAGATATCTATAAAGCTGATAACATATTTTCAGTTTCTATGTTGCAGCGCTTTTAATAGATTTTTTGTGAGTCTGCAATACATCAAAAAATCACGTAGTTCGGTCATTATTGGTTCAATTAGATGATTGTTATTTGGTTAAAATTTTCTTGACAAATTATTATTTTTAAAATACAGCTACCACAATACCGGACAAAAATCTAGGATAATTAAATAGAATTACATTTTATATTCTCAATTATCACGATCTAAATTATAAGCTTTGTAAAAAAAATATACAAGGAGCTCTAAGCCATGATTACCTAACACTAATAAGATTTACTTTCTCAGATACTCCAGAAAGATACAATCATAGCCCATAAGACAAAAACATGTGAATCAGAAAAATAAAAATCATACATCCTTCCTAGGTAAAGTCCGATAGAAAATGATTTTAGAGAATACATTTCTTGTACGAATTATAGCACATGCTTTAGAGTACATGTGCAACCTTTTTCCTATTTTGAAACATGGACCAAACAACTAAACTAACAAATATGGTGATAATTTGAGGACGAGGTGACACCATCTTATAAATAAGAAAAGAAAAGAAAAAAAGGTTTAAAAAGAAGCTAAGTTATGGCTCTGGTGTCTGGCCAGTGGTGTCCGACCCCTCGTGGGTGTTGCAGAGGAACTCAGATTGACATGGATTCTCTTCTTTTTTCCCCCTTTTTCAGCTGCCTTGCATTTATTACCCTGTCTTGTTCATATCTGAACAGATGCTAGGCTATGATACTCTATCCTGCTCTTCTACAATAAATCATTTTATCCACAAGTTCTAGATCATATTTGATTTTTTTTTTTTCATTTTCCTATTAAGACAGCTTATATATTTTGAACACCATTATAAGGAACGGACTCTGCTGCTCTTCCGATCTCAACTATTCAAAATTATTGAGATCTGTGCATGAAAAAGTTCTTTTATTGAAATATGTGAATGAAAATTTTGAATGGTTGAGATCCAGCAAAGTTCGATCCCCATTATAAGGTGTTGCAGTACCAAAGTATTACCCTTTGGTTGAACTGATTTTGTAATTATAGTTTTATTTTAATGGAATGGACTTTTGCCTCTTTTTAAAAAAAAAAAAAATTAAGACAGCTTATATTTAGATTACGGAATTTAACATGTACTCTATATATCATTCTCATTTTATATGCGTGAATATCCTCTAATGTACATTACTATGCAGAATATATAATTCCCAGCCGAACTGACATAATTTTGGTTCTTATTTAAGTTATAAGTATACCTGTTAAGATCCGTGTCAGATTAAAACAGTGGATCTCATTTTATAATTTTATATATTCACACAAAAAGAGATTTCAAAGTTGCAATTTTTTTTAGCAAAAGACATTATCTTAGTCACTAGATTCAAAATTAATTTTGTAACAACAATTTTTGTTTGAAGTCAAAATTAGCAATAAATTAATTATGTGTTTCTTACCTATTTAAATTTGTTGTCATCGTAATATGAGGGTTGATAAAAAAATATTCCTTATCAACCCTCATATTTACGATGACAACAAATTTAAATATGACTCCAAAAATCGAGGTCAACCCACATAAATTTTCTAAAACTTCAAAAAAATACTAGGATAAATATTTTCGTTTTAGATAGAACTCGAGGTCACCGATCACCATTTATCTGACCCCAAAAAGTATATATGCCCAATGTGCAAGCTTTTTAATTGATAAAGAGGTTCAAATAATACGGGACAAAATAATTTAACTATTATACACTTCTACATATTTTAAAACATACACCCTCGTAAAAATGAATGTTGCTATCTTGTGTGATAATTGATCCCTATAATACATTTTTTTACTTTTGTTAAATGTTTTAAATCTAGAGTTCATGGTGAATTCTATTTATAATTTTGGTTCTTTAAATTCACAAGAATTATATTTACTTTAATTTCAATTTTACTTGTAAATTTTCTAAACCTCCAAGGCATGCTGATTTTTTTTTCTTGTTCATGAAAGCACACAAGCAATAGGGAGCATAATAAAAAAATTCTGAAAACTAATCATATTAAACAGGCAATTTATAAATAATTCATCTGATACTCATATTTTTCATAAATTTACGATGAGTATCTGCATTATTTGCTGATTTGTACTCAAATTATTCATGAAATTTATGATCTTTTATATATTTGTTTAAAAAAAACATTGTTTAATTTGTAATTGTATTATAAATGTTGCATTATATTTATTTATATATCCGTGGTATATGTGAAGCACTAATTTAAACCTTCAAATTATTATATAATTGTAAATTCATTACTGTGCTAGATATTTGGATTCCTTTTTCATCCAATCTAATCCAAATCATTTATGGTCTTATAGCATGTGATTAGAATTAATCAAACATCTCAAATTATTCTAGTGTGGATAATAGATTTTATACTGAATCTTTCAAATAAAAGACAATGTCTTAACCAAATCAAAGTTATTTATTTATTGAATGGCAACTTTCAAAAGTTGTAAAAGATCCGAATATTGTAAAAATGAAGTCCCCAATCAATTTTGAAATGCTTATTAGTATAATTTTTAATGTCTTATACAAAGTTATGATATAGAAAGTTTTATTCCTCAAGAACTTGAATATGACATGCGATGTTCGTGTGTAACAAAAATAATGGTGTTTTAAATTCTGTTAGAGACATTTACACTATTAAATTGCACATGAATATTCTAACTCTACTTAAAGCAATTAGTTAGAATCATATGTATGTCTTTAAGCAACATAAATAATTAATTCATTTTCCATTATCTTGAGAACTTCAGTTGTTCAAAAATAATCTTGGATCATGTAAAATGGGCAAAAAATAATATCACTTTCCAACTGAAATAGGCAAAATATATATTAAACAATAATAATTACGTTCATATGATACGTCATTTATATATTGAGTAAACTTATCCCCTATTACATCATCACCTCTAATTTCATAGATTATAGAAAAATATCTAAACAATGCATTGTGGAGCAATTATGCCTAGCAATGTAAAATCTGTTCAACAGATATAGGCTCGCAGTTCTGATAATATACTGTGCTTACACACAGCGCTTGGGAATGGGAACAGCTTAGTGCATGACTGCATGTCAATGTGTCTCCTCCCTCTTCACCCTTTATGGGCTTTCAAATGTCTCTATAGCTTCTAACCAATGAGACAACATCATTTTTTATATAGTTTATACTGTTGGGCACCGTCCTAAATTAATGTTCACAGTAAAAACATATTAGACAAAATAATTGAACGAGTCAGTGTCCTGAGAAATACTGTAGTAAGGGACTTGGCAACAGTATTAAAATTGTGACCTTTGATTGACTAGGTTTCCACCATGAAGTCATGAACTAACAAGCTAGTTCTAATATTATATAGTGTAAGAATTAAGATTGGGTCAAAAGCTTGTACCATATTTATACTATAATATAAGAAGCTATTTATCTCAGAAAGGTTTTGGTCAAAGGGAAATTTCACAAACTGCATGCAAATTAAATATTACAAAAAAAGGATTCTTGGCAGGAATTTTTTTAGAAGGTACGCATCACCAGACTGGTTTAGCAATTTGAATTTTCCATTACCAAATTTTGACATTTTCCACGAGAATATACGGATTTTTAAAATTAATTACCAAAGTTACATACTTGCAAGAGAAGTCTGTATCAGCAGAGTATCCAAAGGGGTATAGTAATGATCTAAACTGTCTGATTTTATACACGAATATAGATTTTTAATAATTTGACAATTCTGAAATTAGTAATCAATAGTGCACATGTGGGGGATATACATGAATAGGGCCCGTTCGGCAACGGCACTGTTGCCGTGGGAAAAAAAAATTGACTCTTGAGTGAATTTTTTTTTCCCACAGCAACAGTAAAATTTAGTTCAACTTTTTCTTAATTCCACACTCATACCCATTCCCTCAAGGCCACCGAACGGGCCCTAACATTTTTTTAAGCTTTGAGAAGAAAAAACAACGGCTCTAATTTTTATCAAATTGAGATAAAATATGATTAATTTTTCATTTGGACCACTTGTTATATATCAAATATTGAGTATTGACCCAATAGAACATTTTGTAGTATTGATGTCTCTAATACTTGTCAATATTACCTGCGGTAAAGAATTCCCTTTTTCCCCTCTATCGTGTGGTTTTATGAGGTCCAGTTTTCTATTTTTTATGTGTAGCATTCTAAAGAACATAATAAATTAATAATACTGAATTACAAAAAAATTCGAAATATAACTCAAACGCAACCTGGAATGCATTTATCTCAGATGAGATTTCTCTTTCTATATAAAATTCAGATAGTGTTTAACAATTTCAGCAATGAAAATGAGCTACAAGCCTTTCTTTCAAAAAAATAAAAAAAAAAGTAAAATTCAGATAAGAGTAGGGTTCTAAATAACTAGTTATAGTTATACAATAGCTGCGCTATAGCTTTTTCGGACCTCAAAAGCTATAATACTATTAACCGTTTTTCTTTTATAATGATTCTAAATAGCTAGCTATAGTTGTGCTATAGTTTTTTCAGACCTTAAAAACTATAGTGCTATAATCGCTATTTAGAACCTTGGATAAGAGTAATTCGCCACAACTCACTCAGTTTGCTTATCTCTTCATCTGTTTATCGGTAAATTTTAAATTTTTTTGGTATTAGTAGTATATTATTCAAAATTTTAATTTACAGTTTGTATGTCAATTAACCATCAAAGCCAATAATTGTTTAGTACTATATTTTAATTTTATTTTCAATTTGATGCTATGATTCCTATGAATAAATTTGGTTTAAATTACTAGCGAGCCTAACTGGGTTTTAAGGGCCACTTTCAATTTTTTGATGCTATGAATAAATTTGATGCTATGAATATTGATATTGCAATAATTTGACCACTTCCAATTTCTTGTCCAACCAATTATAAACAGTCTTAAGGATTCTTTTGAGAAATTTCATGAATCATGAATTCACTTGTGTTCTACTTCTACATGAAAGAGATAAGGATTGTAAATCGAGAAAGTTACACTTCCCAAAAATCTCATTCTCTGATTTCCCTCTGTAACTATAAACAAAAAAATACATGTATATAAATATGAACAACTAAAAACTTAAAAAAAAAAAAATTCATCAGCAAAAGCTGAGTTCGAGAAACTTGAGAAATTCATTGAAATCTATTCTTCCATCCTTGTTCTCATCATAAACCTCAATCATCCCGTGACACTCATCCAATCCCACCTCTGCCTTGAATCCAAGCTCAGAGAGAACTCTCTGAAGCTCCGAGGCGTCAATGAAACCGTCAGAATCCCGGTCAAAAACAGAGAATGCTTCCCTTGCCTCTTCCAAGCTTGGTTCTTTCTCTTCAAATGTATCCAACACATCATCAAATGCTATCTTCTCTTTTATCTGTTCTCTTTTCATTTCCTCAGAGATGCCCATCTTTTGCATCACCATCTCTAAATCCTCCCTGGATAGCTCAAGTTCTGAACCTTTGGATGTACTTGTGAAAGTAGATGAGGTAGATTCTAAACAAGCTTGTGATTTGGGCACATGAAGAAGACAGAGAAACCCAAAGGATAATTTGAGGGATGCTACCCAGAGAAAGATGTTGTACAAGATAAAAACTATGGAATCTGTTGAGGAGAGATCAGAATGGTATGATGTGCTCATTGATGCTTTCTCCATCTTTTCCTTTACCTTGGTGTATATATGTTATAGACCTATAAGGTGTTAATTATTTCTTTCTTCTTTTTTGCTCTTTGCTAATTTGGCTTTGGCGTGGAGAGAAAGAGAGAGCAACGCTTGTGTTTTATAGCTCAGCGAGAATATTGGAATTCTTGAAAAGACAAAAGAGATGTCAAAAGAGAAGAACATTTGAATATTATTGGTTTTGTTAGGAAGAGGAAGGTGAGTAGTAGTGAGCGAGTCAAAAAGGTTGATCAAGTGAAAGAGAAATGGTAAGAGACTCAGAGGTCACCACGAAAAAAAGTCTAGACGAAGGAACGAAGTTGCTTCCTCGAAAGATTTTTTTCAAGTTCCTTCTTGTCCAGTTGATTAAACTGGACAGATCCATTACTTCCGTATTACATTTTAATGGATCATTAATAACAATGTCAAAACTCATTCTTTGAAGTTTAATAAACTTTCATATCTATAAAAGGAAGTCAATAATCTGCACTCATTCTATCATACCAAATTTTAAAAATAATTGAAGAGTCCAGTTACCGGGCAATGGAGAAAAATAAAGTGGAGACAAGAAGCAAGGAAAATATACTTGTATAGGTATGAAAATTTGAAAACGACCTGAACTTATTTTTTGACCTCTTATTGAATTGTGATTCTCTATGGCAATTACACCTAAGTCTACACGATGGGATAAGGCTGCCAAATGAGACCCACCTACTCTATAGGTACCAGTTGTCAGGGAATTACATTATGTAAATCTGCCACATGGAATTTCAATTTTATTGAAACAAGATCAATTTTTTTCAAAGGGGATATGTGCCGATATTTTTATTAATACCCAAAATAAAAAACAAATTATCAAATCTGCTCTCACCCCAAATTTATTTTTATTTCTACCCTAATCGCCCGTCAGCTGGGCGGTCCTCTTTCCCTACCTGACCGCCCAGCGCCTGGGCGGTCCACTACCCTGATCAGACCGCCCAGCAGCTGGGCGGTCCGCTATAAAACCCCTATAAAAGGGGTTTTTCTCTCTCCTGATGAGCACAATATTCATTCTCCCATTCCAAAAAAATTCCAGAACCGAAATGAGAGAAAGAGAGGCAATTTTGAGGCGAGTTGAGGCGATTTTGAGGCGATTGTGCACAGTAATTCCAGCACAGTAATTCCGGTACAGTAATTTCAGCACAGTAATTCTAGCACAGTAATTCCGGTACAGTAATTCCAGCACAGTAATTCCCGCACAGTAAATCCAGAACAGTATTTCCAGAACAGTAATTCCAGAACAGTAATTCCAGAATGGAAATATGTTGGTTGCACTGTATGTGGGCGGGAAGTTTACCCGGGGTGCGGAGGGAGCACAGTACACTAAGGAAGCAGCCTACGGCTTCGAGGTAAATGAAAATACCTCATTTGTTGAATTGAAGGGAATAGTGTATGAAAAGATCGGTGTGAACCCCAACCGGTGTGATATAGATTTAGCTACCCGGATTAACACAGTAAGTGGTGGTAGACCTTACTATACCAGGTATCCAATAACAGATGAGTCGTTATGGAAGAGTGTTTACAACACTTTTCAGTCACAGGGGGTAATGGTAATGGACTTATATTCTAGGAGAGTTCAGCGTGAACCCGGGGTTGGAACATCTAGGAAAAATAGAGATTATGATCACTCGGGTTATGACAACCCGCGTCACTCGAGTTATGACAGCTCGAGTTATGAGCACTCGGGTTATGACAACTCGGGTCATGAGCACTCGAGGTATGACAACCCCCGCCACTCTAGTTATGACAACTCGGGTCACTATAGTTATGACAACCCCGGCCCCTCGAGGTATGACAACCCCCGCCATTCGAGTTATGAACCGCCCGTATCACCGTTTATGAGAATTATGTACCTGATTTTACCACCGATCTACCACCACCACCACCTCCTCCTGAAACCCCAATCCAACCCAGATTTCCATCTGTACCACCATCAATACCTTTAGTGTCACCCATTGCTACTCGGAGAGACCTTGACCTTGATGCTGAGCTCGATGCCGTACCACAAAGAAATTTGGAAACAGGTGACGAATGGGAAGGGGATTGGGATTCTAATCACCTGTCAGAAGGTGATGGAGATTATTTACCTAAGGAAGACAGATTTCCGATTAGAGGTCGGACAGATAGGCATCCGTGCCCCACATTCAACGATACCACTGCTTTTGAAGAGGCAGACATCTCATTTTTTGGGCCGCGTGTCAGGTACAGTCAAGAGCTTGCTCCGCAGCAGGTTTACACCAACATAGATGAACTTGTGAAGAAAATACATGAGGTCTATGTTCACGGCAACTGGGAGTGCATAACTGAAAAAAGGGACCGAAGAAGGTTAGTAATTGTTTGTGCTGACGAAACACATTGCCACTTCCGTCTCTATGCAACCCTTGTGGGTAAGGGCGAGGCATGGGTTATTAAGAAGTGTGAACCACCTCACACATGCAAGGCTGCGTCATCAAGGAAAGACCGATGTAATTGAGAATGACGTTAAGGAGGACCCATCGATGAGCCTTAAGGAGGTCGCTAGACATGTCAGACGCGTTTACAAGCATGTCGTCCCAAAATACAACAGGTTGTGGAGAGGGCGTGAACTTGCGATTTGCCGAATGTTCGGTAGCTGGCATGGTTCATACAACTTGCTTGCACCATTGCTGCAGGCCATAGTAAGTACAAATCCAGGCACTGTCTTTGAATGTTGGAATATAAGCGTACCGACTGTCGACAACGCGTTACATTTCAAGGCCATAGCATGAGCGTTCGGTCCATGTATTCAAGCTGTGCCATGCATTAGACCGGTAATCACTGTGGATGCATGCTTCCTGTCTGGCTGTTACGACGGGAGACTGCTGATCGCATGTGCATATGATGCTGAAAACCAGTTGTTGCCTTTGGCCTTTGCAATTGTTGAGAAGGAGGACGGGAAAAACTGGAGATTTTTCATGAGGTTCGTAAGAAGACAAGTGGTTGGCGACCGGTTCTTTTGTGTCATATCAGACCAGCACAAATGAATCAAATATGTTATTGATCGCCCAGATTTCGGGTGGTCGACAGCGAACGGCGATTGTGTGCACAGGCTGTGTATGCAACATGTTACAGACAACCTACACAAGAACTGCGGATCTGGAAAATGGGTTGCAGATACATTCAGAATTGGTTGCAGGAAGAAGAAGCCGAGAAGGGTGGAAGAGATGTTCAAAGATTTTGCCAAGGTATGTATATTTTTATTTGTTGACTTATATTTTTTGAAAACGTTTTCTTATATGAAATTTTTTTTTTTACAGTACTGTCTAAAGGCAAATTTGTACTTACTCAAGGTGGGAAAAAATAATCCCACCGATCTGGCTGAGCCACCCACATATGAGAAGATATTGCAAGCCCGTGATGGAGGTTTCCGATGGAGAATTATGACCACAAATGGGTCTGAGTCCTTGAATGCTGTTTTCAAGCAGAGCCGGCAGTTGCCCGTGGCAGCAATTGTGGAGGACACCTTCTACAAGTTAAATGCATGGTTTGTTGCACGGCGTGTTAAAGTCCTCGAATTACTGTCCAGGTATGTATATGTTTATTCAGAGATTTTGCCAAGGTATGTATATTTTTATTTGTTGACTTATATTTTCTGAATTACTGTCCATGAATTAAACGTTTTCAACAAGGGTGGAGGGAAAACTAAGGAAACATAGGGAGAAAGGTGCAGCTATGAGAGTTGTCCCGTAAGGGAATAACCAAATGGAATTCGAAGTGCACTGTCCAGATGAGTTTGCTCCAACCGACCGTAGACCGGATGGGACTATGGAGTTTGTGAAAATGATGTTCAGTATGTTGCTATTTTTGCACCTGACAATACTGTAACATGCACTTGCCAAGGAATCCAGTTGGTCTACCTACCTTGTTCTCATGTTATGGCGGTGTGCCGAAAGAGAAACTTCTCTGAGGATGATTATGTCGCTGACATGTACCGTACCGATTACCTTGCGAGTACTTGGGGTGCATCTTTCCATCATTATCCTAACCAGTATCAGTGCCCGCCCTATGTTGGTGATAGAGTCTGTCCCGCAAGCGGGTGGATCAGAAAAGGAAGAAGACCCCACAAGCGTCAAGTAATGACCATGGACGAGATGGAAGGTAGGCGAATGGGACATCAGGCCCGCCGTTCAACAACTGACAGGCAGCGAGCAGGTACGGTTGATTTTATTTATTTACTTATATTTTATTTGTTTACTTATATTTTAGTTTGATTTTATTTCAACTGGAATGCAATGCAAATGCCATTAACGAAGCCAACGAAAGAGAAAATGCTAGAGTTGTTGCTGAGGCTACCGGTAGTAGCCACCGCACTCATTAAAGCCCAGGAACCGGTAGTAGCCGCCGCACTCATGAAAGCCCAGGAACCGGTAGTAGCCATGGAGAGACAATCGGTAGTGTCGCACAACCAGCTGAACCCAGACCCAGACGTCGTATTTTGAGTTTGTTCGGCCGTCGTCGCTGAGTACCAAGTTTTGTTAAATTATGTTATGAACTATTTTAGATGTATATTGTGAACTATTCTAATTGGTAGTTTGTGAACTATGCAATTTTTTTATTTGCCTCGATTATTTTATATGCTTCATTTTTGTTATTTTTATTACTTAATTACGTATACAAAAACTAACAACATAAAATATAAACAAACACAAAACTAATGAAATAAAGTCTACGACATAAATTCTTAAAAATTCTACAACATAATTTCCTAAAAAATCTACTTCTTACAACGAGCCTTGAAAGTGCATGGCACAAAGTCATCATCAGAGTTTGCCTGATCTGGATCAGTCACAGCAGACGAAGTGATAGCCATACCAGTATACAGAACAAACTTATCGTCCGATGCTGGAGGCTCTGGATCAACTTTCTTCTTTTTCAAACCAAAGCCGTAGGGGTTTTCCACAAAGTCATCGTCTGAAATTTCATACTGAACATGTCGTCTCTTCCATTCCTCCAGCTTACATGTCTCACAATTAAAAAAATCACGACATATTTGACACTTGTACTTTTTTTCTTCATTTTTACCTCGATCACTAATTGACCCTCCTCTCGCTACGCCACGATCTCGGTTGCTCGCTTTCTTATCTCGTTTGTTACTGTCCATACCTCTACTCGCCTCAAAATCGCCTCTCTTTCTCTCTTTCGGTTCTGGAAATTTGTTGAAAACTTGGAATGAATACTGTGCTCATTAGGAGAGAGAAAAATTCCTTTTATAGGGGTTTTATAGCAGACCGCCCAGCTGCTGGGCGGTCAGATCAGGGTAGTGGACCGCCCAGGCGCTGGGCGGTCTGGTGGGGAAAGAGGACCGCCCAGCTGACGAGCGGTTAGGGTAGAAATAAAAATAAATTTGGGGTGGGAGCAGATTTGATAATTTGTTTTTTTTTGGGGGTATTAATAAAAATATCGGGGATATGTGGATGTTTGTTGCCTATAATTTACATTGAATTTGTGCACATGAAAAATTGGAATTGGATTTTACTCTTTGATCAAAGGAGCAAAAGTTTTCTTCTTTCAGAAGGGCAAACAGAGGTACCACTTTAGTCTTAGGCCATCATATTGTTTCCATAAGAAAAATAATACAAAATGTAGAAGAAAAGACATATAAAACGACATCCAAATGTTTTTCAAACCTCCCGCTACCCGATTAGCTACGAGAAATATCTACGTAGTAACACAAAAATTGTGTTATTTTAATTATTTCATTACAATTTAAACACACCAAATATACTTATTTTATTTTAAATTAAGGGTACATGTTGAGTTCAATTTTGAATCATGTTTGAGTTTTAGACGGGTCGGGTCAAGTTCAATCGAGTTTGGATTGATTTTAACTTTCCAAAAAGTTCGATTTCGGTCGGGTTTGAATCAAGAGGACTTGGTCGGGTTTTATGTTACTTCTGAGGTGGTATCAATACTATCAAATGAGCCAAATCATATTCATAGCACCGGTAAAGTCTGGTTCATTTGACTTTGGAGAATTATCGGCTCAAGAGTTGGATTTGGGTCGGACAAAATCGTGTCAGAATTCAAATCGTTCAACTTTTAGATCAGATTTGGATCTTGAATCATCTTGGATCGGATTGAATTGGATTCGAGTCAATATCACTTTTAAAAAAAAACGAATCGAATTGAATCGGACTAGGTCTTTTGTTTTTTTACCACCTCTACTTCTTGCAAATTCAGTCATCTTTATTTATTTATTTATATAATTTTCTTTTCACACGAGACGATTATGGAGATAACTTTGTATTGTGTCGTGATTTGCCATATGTAACTTGTGTCACGTACCGCACTGTAATTAAAATTGTGAGAAATGGTCACAGCTAAAAACATATCTAAATGTTAATCAGAAAGTGCTAAGCTACTCTTATAATTTCAAAAGTTTCGAAAGATAACCACAGCGTATGATTGAATGCATCTCGTCACGTTATATGAACAGCGCATATATCATACTGTGTCCTGAGTCCTGACAGAATTGCATGGTACCATAGTCACAAGATTCGCGAATAATTTGTTTTTTGGTGATGACGAACCAAATGCCAAATTATTTGGTTGACCGAACTTTGACCGAATTATTCTCAAATAATTCGCGAATTTTAGAAACTTTTCCCGAATTTCCCGAATTATGCGCAAATTTTTTCCGAAATTTTCCAAGAACAATTTTTTTTTTTGTTTTTTTTTGCTTCCTTGTAGGACTGAGATCTCTGGTCCGGATAATTCCGAATTATTTTCGAATTATATTCAAATTATTTTCGAATCACAAAATTTTAACTTCGTCGAATCAAATCCTAATAATTCATTTGTCACTGTGCATGATACCGTGTCCTATCAAAAATTTGATCGCGCGTAACTTTTTTTACATTCCACAAATTATTGCGACCAGATATATTTGATCAGCTTCTAATTAAACAAACACCACTTCTATTTAATTGCATAACAATTAAACCGCCTCAACGCCGCCTCCACTTTTATATACATAACAATTAAACTACCTCACCGCCGCCTCAACTTTATACATAACAATTAAACCGCCTCAACTTCTGTTTACAATCACTAAATATCCTTAAATTTTAACTTTGTTATTCTAATTAAAAGTTTTTTTTGAAAGGGTTATTCTAATTAAAACTTGTGAGATATAAATTTAAGAATAAAGATTTTGGTACCCACAGTTGAGTACCCGCATTGTACCCGCAGTTGATTTATTTCCCAATTAACTTTTATAACGGTATAACTAACTTTGTCAATCATTAAATCACCTTGAAAAACGTGTAAAATATGAGTCCAGTTTTTTTCTTTAAATACTTGATATCTTAAGTATAAATACTTGATGAATTATATATGAATATTTGATATCTTAGGTATGAATACTTTCTATTTTGTATGAATACTTTTCATATTTGAATATTTGATACTTTGAAAAACGTGTAAAAGTATGTCATCATGGATCTCATTTGAAAGAGAAAAAAAAAATAGAACACGTTCGTAGTTTTAGATTTGCAAAATTCCTCATAGATCGTCCAAAAAATTGGTTAGATTGAACGGAGGAAAAAAAAACCACCTTGAAAAACGTGTAAAAGATGAGTAGGTATTGTGTCCAGTTTTTTTTTTAAATACTTAATATCTTAGGTATGAATACTTGATGAATTATATATGAATACTTGATAATTTAGGTATAAATACTTTCCATTTTGTATGTGAATACTTGAAAAACGTGTAAAAGATGAGTCCAGTTTTTTTCTTTAAATACTTGATATCTTAAGTATAAATACTTGATGAATTATATATGAATATTTGATATATTAGGTATGAATACTTTCTATTTTGTATGAATACTTTTCATATTTGAATATTTGATACTTTGAAAAACGTGTAAAAGTATGTCATCATGGATCTCATTTGAAAGAGAAAAAAAAAATAGAACACGTTCGTAGTTTTAGATTTGCAAAATTTCTCATAGATCGTCCCAAAAATTGGTTAGATTGAACGGAGAAAAAAAAAACCACCTTGAAAAACGTGTAAAAGATGAGTAGGTATTGTGTCCAGTTTTTTTTTAAATACTTGATATCTTAGGTATGAATACTTGATGAATTATATATGAATACTTGATAATTTAGGTATAAATACTTTCCATTTTGTATGTGAATTAATTTAATCAATGAATGTAGCACTGGTGGTGTGATTCACGTGACTTTTTGGTTGTGGTCCCCAATGCAGTCTGACAGTTACTGCCCCCGAAAAGTAATGGTCTCCAGTTTGGAAAAGTAATGGTCCTCAATTCATATATCATATATGTAGTTCATTGTATAGATATAAATATTTGTCTTGTATAGGTATAAATACTTCACAATGTTACTATTAATACTTGTAAAATAAAATTACAGTTTTGACAGTTTAGGTCCCCAAAAACAGTTATGACAGTTTAGGTGCGGTTTCCAAAAACAGTTATGATAGTGTATGTGCGGGTATAATGCGGGTACTCAACTGCGGGTACTCATATCAGCTTCCTAAATTTAAATATTATAAATATCGAATTTGTTGTTCAACAAAAGTTTCTATACCTTAAGTTTAGTTTTGAATGAAGAGCTAAATATGATAAACTATGATCGAATAAGTTGAAATAAGAAATGATTTAAAACGGAGTAAGTTAATTCATCTAGAGAGATGTGTTAACTTATTTCACGTTATTATGGTTATTAGCGTCATCATCATTATTATCATTATCATTGTTGTTGTCATTAAATGCGAAAATATAATGGACCAAATAACAATAAAATTTTGCTAACTATAAAAATAAACCATATTATTTCTTAAAAAAAAAATCGTATTAATCAAATTATCATATTGAATGCAACGATATACAATTCAATAATCTTTTAAGCCACAACTTAAGTAACAAGCTCTAACCAAACAATAATAGTTTAAATAATGACTTAACTTTAAACATTACCAAACTAGAATAACCTAAATCATCTTAATTTTGAGTAAGCAACTTATTTCGCCTTAACTTTTAACTCACAATTAAACAAGATGATAATATATAAAAAGTAAGAGTTATACTTATATCAGCTGATTATAATCTTATTTCTAGGAAAAACAAAAAAGCATTTTGTCATACAAAGAAATAAGAAATGGAATTAAAAAAATATTAAAGAAAAATGATATATTTCGTTATGATAACTTAATTTAAATATATTTTTTAGAAGATAATCATAATTATTATGTTTATTTATCTTAAAATTGGAAAAACATACAAAAGTTTACTGTGCTAATTAAAACACAGGAAATCTAGACAAGGGACTACTTGTCACGAAATGGTCATGCAATTCATAAAATGGCGTTTGTCAGAATTAAGAAGGTCAAATATCACAAAAAAAAAAAACCTCAACATGTGTGATGTATTTGTATGGAAGACTGGAAAAATTTTGGTTGAAAATTTGACCTAGCAAAACCTGTCAATGGACCAAACTAAAACGCTGGTCCTTTTTTCGTCATTTTAAAAGTCCGTTACCGTAACAATTAAAAATACGGAAGTCTCCGTAAGACAAACACGTCAAATCAAAGGCGAAGGAAACTTTCCGCGTGGCTGGGAGCCTGGGACAGTTGCGCTTTTGATATTTTGAGCGTAATTGCGTTTACACTGATCGACATTTTTCGGGAATCCATATCCTCGACGGTACCGTAAAAGATTCCCTTTTACAGTTAGCTATTTACGGTTTGAGATTAACTCTCAGCCGGTTTGGGATTCGGGCTAGCGCACGGGGCAATATTGTTGGGCTTTGAGATTCGTGCCATTTTAAAAAGAACGGTCCAGATCAAGTAATTGTAAAAGATTCCCTTTTACGGTACCGTCGGTGATATGAATTCCATTTTTCGGTGCGTCGATCGAGTTTAGTCAGTTCAATATACTGCACTAAAATATTACGGCCTGTTTGTTTAGTCGGTCATTCTGGTTTTTGTTTGAAAATTTTATTGTATTTATCTGTTTCAGTTTGGATTGCTTGCGGTAGGTATTGTAGTGGCCAATTGGATTCGGATTTTGTACCTGTAACCCAAACAAAGCAAGCTGAGAAGGGGTGGCAACGAGAGGGTCCGGATCCCCTAAAGTAACTCAAATTTTGGGTTTTGGATCGGGATCGTCCGATTCGAATCCGTCGCTCGGGATCATCTCGAGATTCGAATCTATTGTCGGGATGTGTGTGCTTCATTTTGGAATGGATTGTCGTGGATTTGAATCGGATGGTCCTGATCTAAAATTCAAAAATTGAGTTACTTAACTGGATTTGAATTCGCAACAAGATGAGTCTAGCTCATAATCGGCTCGTTTATTAACCAAGCGAGTTGGAATGAACTAGCTTGTTGGATCTAACTGAACCTTATTTTAAGAAGGAAATAAATTCTACAAATTTTTTAGATCGAGCTGGACTGAGTTCAGCATAAAATGCACAAAAAATTATACAAGTTTACTAATTCAGATCTTGCCGAGCTAGATTCCAGTTTGAACTCATTTAATCTGAAATGAACCACTAATGATCTGATTCATTAGCAGCTTGATCCAGTAATGAGCAAGCGAGTCACAAAGGAGGCACGAATTACGAGCTTTTGTTGCCACCCTGAGATCAATCTGCATTGGGCCTAGTTCGATCTCCTAAAGCAAAACGATAGCATCCCAATAAAAGAATGGGCCTAATTTCTTAGTTCAGCCCCAGTATGATTTTGGGCCTTAAAACCACACATGGAAACTTTGTAGTCCAAAACCCATGTCTTCTCAGTTCTCACAAAACCCCGTCCCTTCATACAGAGGAAATGGTTCGCACTGCGCAGTCGGAATCCATCCGACGACGAATGTACAGGAATCAGAACGATGAAGGAGAGCAGAGAATGAAGGCTTCGTTACTCGCCGCTCCATTCCCAGGCATTCTTAGTTCATCCCTTTCCATTATTTAGCTTTGGGTAACATACACAAATATTTGGTGCTGATAGTCAAGGGGTCTCTGAAACTTGGGTAATGGCTTACCAAAATCAGTCATTGGTATTTATATTGAAAATTAGGATCCCTTTATATACTTCCTTCATGCAGCAATAAGTGTTAATCAAATTTATATAAAAATATTTACTCCATGCTTGGTGAATTCTGTAAATTTTTTGGCCTGCGTGCCTAAATTGAGTTATGTGAAAAATAATCATTGTTGCGTTGGAAATTTATGTCACAATGATAGTATGATCGAGAAGGATTTGAATAATATTTACCAAAAAAGATTCCAGACGAACCAAATCATGGGCAACAATTAGCAGAACTTGTTTTTTATAAAATCGTCTTGCCGTTATTAATGCTAATAATATAATTTGTGGGTCCCATTACAAGAGTAATATATCTTACGTGGCAATTTTTTTTGGTTAACTCTTGATAATTTCACTGTCATTAAAACCAAAAGATAATATTTTGAGTTAGTCTATGATTTGTGATTTGTGAATAGTGTGTCAGTTCCTGTTCTCCTTTTTGGTCTATTCATCCTGGTTCTGTATATCAGCTATTATTGTTTACTAAATTGGACAATCTTTTTTCTCAAGGGGCTGCTTGTATTGTCCCATTTGAGGTACTCTTAGGCGTAGGTATCGTAAATCAACCTTATCTCTATGTCTGGATTAATGGAGTTTGATGAGTTACTTGTAATTTATTTTTCTAAGGCATAAAATCCCCAGTGTTTTGGCCTTATGCTTCTTCAGTCCTTGCTCATAATTAGCTGCTAACCTCTGCTAATATATCTCTTCAACTTTCTTTTCTCGTGCCATGTCTGTACTGAAGAACGAGAAAGAACTGGGGCCCAACTTTAGATCTTAAACTTAATTTTTGAGTTGTTGTTCATTGGTTTTTCCAAGTACTTAAACACAAGAATTGGATTTTGGTTACTGTGTTTCAATTTAGGATTTTAGCTGACAGCCTGTAGTTCAATGTACAGCTACCTAAAAGATTCTCTAAATGAACGTGTCTTCAAAGTATGGATTAGATTAGCTCCAATAGTTCAACATTTGACAGACTTGGATCTTTTGATGCTGTCTCCTCGGAGGCAAAGGACATTATTGATTAGAGAAAGATTAAAAATGTTACATCTGATACCCCACATTTCCATAGGATGGAGTTTTGTGATGTAGGTAAATGATTGAGCAGTAATGAAATTCTGAATAAGATAAAACCCAGGAAACATAAAAGAAAAATATAAAACCAATTGCTGTTCATGTTGACCTAAATGAGCCACTCAACTGTTTCCATGCAGGACATCCGACTGGTTCAACCTATGTACAGTGATATGATAAGCCGCAAAATACAGGTTGGTGCGGGCCACATGGAAATAAAATGAAGCTGCACAAGAAATTCAGAATTAAAATCGGAAAATCTCCAATTCTTCCCGAGAGTTATGCGGCCTGTACAAGCATTTTGTGCGGGCCGCACGAACCAAAAAACCCATTTTGTGCGAGTCTCTCTAGCCGCACAACCAGTCGCACAAACCTCTTTCCTTAGCAAAATTCGGCCGACTTCCCATTTTATGTGGGCCGTACAAAATTTTATTAAGATCGCATGGGAGGCCGCACCGATGCCAATCTTGCCTGATTTTGCGATATCTTTTTAGATTTGCTGTCATATTCTGGGGATTGTTTCCCAAGCCACGAAAATTGCTATATTGGAGGGAGGCAGCAAGAGAAGGGCATCTTTGTTTTAACTTTGATTCTACAAATTTTCTACACATTTCTCTACCATTTTTCAAGTGAATTAAGGCGATTGAAGCGAAAGATTGAATGTTTCTCGAGCGGAATGAAGTGAAGACGAGGAGGGCAGCAAGCGAGGAAATTGGTGTAGCCTATTCTCTCTCTTATTTTTCTTAGTTTTTATCATGTTTACTCTTGTATTTCTTATAGATGTTAGCACACCCATGAGAGACTAGATTTCCTCTCTAGGGGCTTAGACTTTAAGCATGAATTTGTGTTAAAATCTATCTTACTCGGATGATTTTCTCTATTATGATTGTTTGCTTGCATGATTGTTCTTGTTGATTTTATTATTCGTAGATTGCATGATTTGTGTTGCTTGTTAATTAGTGTCCCGCTTAGGTCTAAACAACTTGAGAGTAAATTTGAATCAAGAATTGATGATACCAAATTATATACATGAATACCTTAGGATTTGAGATTAGAAATGACCAAATCTAATTCTTAGTCGGGAACCACAAGAAACAAAGGTTGAATTAAGGGGAATGACTTAATCGTGAAGCCTCATATTTAATTGGGACCTCTTGGATTGAAGCAAATATTGGTGTGAATGATTTAATCGTGAAGTACCGGTATTCAGGAATAAACTAGGCTAACATATGCTTATGTTCTAGACCGCCAGGGTGAAAGACTTAATCGTGAAACCCGGATTGTTTAGGCATGTCATTAATTCACGAAAGTGACCTTTAATGATACTTTAGGCTTAGAAATCTCATCAATGCAAACATGAATTTAGAAACCAATTAAGTGTGGATTTAACCAAGTGGTTGTATGCCGATAGCCCCTAGATTTCTCTTTAATTGAAACACAAAAACTCATTTTATTTGTTTGTTTAAATTGCTTTGTTTTATTTAAACTCTCATTCGGGTATTTACCCAAGCAAACCAATTTGCAACAAACCCCCCTTTTATTTTAATTGCACATTTTAAAATTAATTAATTTAGTATAAGCTAATATTTTCCGTTATCTTTGGATCGATACCTATATTACTGCAAGGATATATTGTACGCTTGCAACTGATTTATTATTGTGTACTAAGATTTATAAATTTAAAAGTGAAAAGTGTATCCAATTGACCCAAAAATTCAATATCTAAAATACACAACAATATATTCAACCTGATTGCGGGTAAGATGCATTTTCCTCCCCATTTTGACCAAATTAGCCTTGAATTGATAGGAATGACCCCCCTCCCCCTCTCAATGGCTTGTTTTGCTGCCTCAGGCCCTGACCTTCTTAATCGTCTTGCTACCTTATAGTGAGCATATTAGCACTTCCTGCTTTCTAACTGTTGAAAATATTAAATGATCTCAGATTAAATCTCATCATCGATCAAGGGCTCAGATTATATCAAGCATAGCATTAGATTTAGGAATAAATCCAACGGTACCTTGAAACACTTATAGAAATTAGAATAACGGTAACATAACGGCTCTGTGAACCTTAATAAGCATGTATAAATACACTTTTTAGGATATTGTAATAAACACACTCTGATCATCAATAGAAATCAATTAATATTGTTCCGCATAAATTTCTCTTCTCAGATTATAAAAATCAACACTGACACTGGAAGCTCATCCCAAACCTGTGATGGATTTCGGACAATTTCGTTTTACACCATAACCGTTGAATTATTCAGCGGTTGAATATTCTGTTTTGAAAAAATATGCTGTCTCATGACACAGATTTCAACAATTCAGCGGTTGTGATATAAAACGAATTTGTCTGAAATCGATGGTATTTGTTTATTTTATTTTTGCTATGAATAAACAAATTTGGGCTATCTGAGCTAAAGGATCTGTGAATTGGTGGATAAACCCAATGAATGGCTTGCCAATACAGATTATTTGATTTTATTTAACCCTAGGACAGAATTGCTGTATGGTCGCCACAGCAACAAGTCAATGAGTTTTTCATGTGGTGTATACTGGGTTGCATTTACTCAGATTATTACCGCGATGGGTAGTTTGTTTAAAAGGCATGCCAATGGGATAATAACATCTTTATCATTTACTCATAATTTGTTATTTTCATTTCAAGTGGAGGTTTAAGGAACCTCATTATGCTTTGGGCCGGTTATCTTTGTAAAGCAGTGGCAATTGTCTGTGCTGCCCAAGTTTTGGCTATGAGAAACGTTAATGTCTATTTTGGGTTCATACTTCCTTTGTTATTTTCAATCATTCAATTGAATCAATTTGTATTGCTACTTAATAAATCTGATTTGAACTAGGTTGTCTCTAAACTAAGATAATGGGTGATTGACTCAACAAATTAGGTTAGGCTTACCTGACTTGTAGGTTGTAAACTAAGGTATCCAAACATAAAAATATTGGGTTTTAATTAGCTTAGGTTTTTCTACAAGCGTGTAAACTAACTTCCAAAAGCTTGATTAGATTCTCGGGATTATCACATTATAAGGAAATCAAGTAGAATTCGTATGGTCTCCATTAACTCAAAAAAGAATCTTTTAAGTTAATACATCTGGACCGGCTGATCCGCTTTAAAATCTGTATGGATTAGACTTACACAAATATTAAAGCATCCCTTGTGTTATAGGCTGGGGTTGGATTGACTCTATTTAAAATCAGACGGCCGAGATATATTAACTCAAAAGATGCTCTTTTGAGTTAATGCAGACGATGCGGATTCAATCAGGTAGGTAATCTAACTAGACATATCTCCTAATTACCACCTATTTAGTACCATAGTAATTTTCTATGTTTAAACTGCCACCAATTAGTCAAATTACACTCTTAGGCTTTCTAATCAGAATTTTCTTATAGCACTTAATTTTGTAATTTCCATCCACATTACTTTTAAAGATATGGCCATATAATGGGTATGGAATTGACGACGACATATTTCCACTTCCTCTTATCTTGGAATAAAAAAATGCAACTCATATGTAGAATCTACATTTTATATGGATCTTTTTGTACAAAAGTCTTTTTGGAGGCTAATGTGTGGTAGGCTCAAACCGCTTACCTGTTGCTTAGCACATAATATTATAGTATATCTTTAGCTTTAGTTTAATGTAATAAATAATTAGGTGCAAGAATGTTCGGTCTGTGGCAGCATCAAGCACATTCAAACAGGAAACAACCAAGAAACGAATAAAAGGCGAATCTAAGCTGCGTCAGATTTGAACTCAAAATAATAATTGTACTGCTCCTTTTGAAAATTAAACTGATTCTCCCATTACCAACTACTTTCACAAAAAGAAAACAACAAAGAAAGAAAACAGCAAAAAGAAAAAGAAAGATGCTCCATTTTATTCCTATCTGTTAAGATCAATCTCTGGCCTCTCCGCACCCAAACCAACGATCCTCTTCCCATCTCCAGTTCGTTCTGAACTGGCGATGCCGTTTGTGACTTCCAATTTCCGCTTCAAACCGTGGCTCTCACTATCGGATACTTCATTCCTCATCTCCAGTTTCTCGGACGAAGTGAGGCAGCTGTCGGTCGAACAGTCTGTATTCTGTGTCTGCTTACTGATCACTGGAGATGTCCTGTACTGTGTTTCAACAGCAGAGGTTAGCTCAGAGAGCTCTGTTTTGGTGCTGTTGGAACTGTTGTTGTATCCATACAGTATCTCTTGTGTTTTTTTAAGAAGAGAGTGCAAATATTTTTCCTGTGTTTCAATTCTTGATTGCAAATGCCTTTGAACCTAGAAAAAGTTTCCGATTCTCAATCAGGATTTCACATAATTTATACATGAAAATGTACATACTAAAGTATTTATATTTATGGAACCTTTACCTCAATTTGCGCTTCCAGCTTCTTTTGTATTTCCAATTGAACTTGCATCATATCACTGAATAAAAAAAATTAAACAAATGAGCATGGAGGCACATTAGGAAAACCAAATGGGGATTTTAGTTTAGAATTTATAATATAGATAATCTGACCTGTTAATCCTTGGTAATTCCTTATCCTCTTCATCATATGGCACCAGAGTTCTTGTACAATCAATATATGTAGCATCTTCTTCATCAAAATCTGTTCATATAACATCGTCATATAGCTTCGCAAAATGTTTTACAAAAATTAAAAAGAAAAACCGTAAAGTTTGATTAGTGCATTGAATTACCTCCTCCGTTGTTCGCATTATTTCCAACGTTGTCACGAGTAATCGCAAGCCTATACTTCTGAAAAGTACACAGTCACAATATTCAGGACCAAGAACATAGATATCCCATTACATCTAATCTCGTGAAAAAACGAAAGAAAAACGATCACAGACCTGAAGATGACTTTTCAGGTGGTACAGAGTAAGCCCAGGGACACCCATTGCTCGCAAAACCGATTTGGGAGTCGCTCCTGAAAGAGGAAAAACAAAAGCAATCAATGTCTTTATCATATCCAACAACTTATCAAAGAAAACATTCCTATTATGTTTGGAACATGATTTGCTTTTTTAAAATTTTGTTTTTGTAAACATACTATCTGCACCGCCGAGCTGAGATACCGCATGAACAAATTGTTCATGTAGCTGTTCGGTCCATCTAAGCCTCGGCTTGGCCTCCAAACCTGTGCACTTCTCCTCATACATTTCCTTGATATCCATGTAGAAAAATGATGCATCAAGTTGTAAGAAAACATGAAAAGGTTGCCTAAAACCCTCAACAGAGTAGGGAAGATGAGTATGGTTAGATATTTCTCCACATGGAATTTTTATAAGAGGAGGTGCAGATTCCTTTCTCTTTTACTCCTTTCGCTCTCTCTCTTTTATGTTGCGACGCTTAGAGTTCACTCGAACAACGCATGTATGAAAATAGAGGGTTTGGTCCGTTTGAAAGAATATATGGATGGGGGTGGGGGGGCCATCTTTTTGGAATTTATGGTTTTTTCTTTGTTGATTTCGTGTCATCTCTTCTTGTTTCTGTTTCCCCCTTTCTCTTTCGCTTCTTTGACTTGAAAGGGATGAAAGAATCTTTTGATGCAGCAAACAGGGGAAAAGAAAAACAGTTCATATATTTGGGGTCTCAAAAGGATAGAAAAAAAAAAGAAAGAAAAAAGTTTGTGGGTTGTTCTCTTCCTGCTGCTCTCCCCACATCTCTTCCCTTCTTTAATATAATCTCCTGCTGTGACATTTTATGTGTATCGAGTCATAGATGAAGTATTACACTATTACTTGCTATAAGAGCGATATATGGCACAATTCTGGAGAGACCTCATAGAGCCCCCGTCTACCCACTTATTTATCAATGCACATTTCAAACCGTTTAATACAATCTTCATATGAATATCTACTTTAAAAAAAATTTACATTTTTTATTTTTTTTACTATTTTCTTAGATGGATAGAAAATCACTTGATCTGAAAATCTGGACCATGTTTTGTACATATCTAAAAAACTAAAAAAAAATTCTAAAAAATATAAAATTTAGTTTAATGTACATATTCATATATAAACCATGTTGAACAGTTCAGATCGACCGTTAAAATTTTGACAACAAAAATATTGATATGTAGTACGGACCAATCCACGCTATGCATATTACCATAGCCTCATTCTACTATTTTTTATTAACTTATACATAATTATTAACAATTAAGTATTACAAAATTTATATAAATGATTAAAAAATACACTATATCAACAATCATATAATTTTATTTAATAAATAGATAATTATGATTAAGATATAAGTTAATAGAAAGGACATTAATGACCTGAGGATGTTTTTCAGCCCGGAACAATCAACAATTAATACATAATTAAAAGACGAGTATCAGAATTTTATCTAAAGACTAAGACAATTGTATAGGATATTGCAAGTTTTAAATCCGAATTTTTTTTTTGTAGATATACATATATAAAGGACTTAATTCTTAATTAGTCTTTCTCCAAAAATTACATGCAGAGCCTTCTAAGATGACCTAAAAAGATTTGTAATAAAAAATAAATAAGAAAATCAATTTAGTATACTTATAACATATTTTGTTCGAGAATAAATGGAGTTAATTAGGTGTGTCAAATTTAATGTTGTAGTTTTCAGAATTGTTCAAGTCAAATTTAATGTTGTAGTTATCACAAATTAACGAAGTAACTAAATTAATTATGTGTTTGACATCGTGATGTTTATCCAAAATGTCTTTTGTTGAAATCAGTAATGCTTATTCAAAATATTATCTACTGTATAAATAATTTATTTTATTATATGTTCTGGACATATTTTATTATTTTTAGCTTGAACCTGCTTTAAACTTTTATAACCAATAAAATTAACTTTATAATTTTCACTAAACGAAAAATTACTCATAGTAATTATCATATAATTTATTTCTAGAAATAACGCCTATGGGTTTACGAATTACTTTGTATATCAAACAAAAAGTTTTTCATTTTCTTCATATCTTAAAAAACCGCAAGGCATAATTAATTTGTTCCAATGCGACAGCTACCCACAATCCCACATTGTCCCTCGCTTTTTTCTATTAGAAGTTGATCAGTATGTAACTAGCTGTTAAGTAGCAACTGATATAATATCCAACATTTTATCAGTTAGCTATCGTTTGTCAAAATTCGAGGACTACATATTACAAAATAATTGTCTTTTTTCTCAAATTCTAAAACATAATCATATGAAGACGTTGAAGAACTTAATTAGCCATGTAAGGATATTACAAAAATGCAACCCGCCGCATATATAGATGTTCAAAACTTGCAATAGCATAAAAATTCCGGCTTTTAGACTCCATTTGCTTTGCCGGATTCTCTCCATTTGGATTACCCCACCACTTTGATCATTGGAGAATGGAGAGCAAATACACACAAACTCCATCTTTGCTTTGAACGGAAATCAATGCACTCTTTAATCGTGTATGCCTTTTTTCAACACGCCATAAGGGGGAATAAAAAAAGATGAGGGGGGTAAAAAGGAAAACAAATTGTAAAAATAAAATAAAAGAATAGCATTGCATCCATAAAAGGCCCACATGGTTAACATTAATGGATTGGCGACCAATTTTCTTTGGCGGTTCTGGTGACAAGGGCATCAAGGAATCTAATCCAGATCTAAGAAGGAAAATATAGGTCCTAAGCAGTATCATTATTATTCCATTGATGAAAGCAGAGTCCAGATAAGACGGATAATTTCAGACTTTGTTCTTCTATGGCACTTCCCTGTGCTAGCTACTTGAATTATATTGAATTTTTGTTATATATCTTATCTATAAAATGGAGTCTTCACGTGTGCATAAAATAATGACATCTTTTATTTCTTTTTGATAAATGTATCAAAAGTATAAAAACGATTCACATATAGAACTATACATTTGTAGCAATCATTGATAGGTTTGTGACCTTGATTGATTTAGAAGCATATTAGGTAAAGAAAAATGTTTGAAGGTATTTGACTTGTTCTACTAAATCGATGAGTATGGAATCACAACAATAAATTAATTACATACGAAGAGTTCATCTAACATCCAACAGCAGATATTTCTTTATATCCATTTTGGGTACATCTAATTTAATACGACATATCCATTTTAGAACAACGTTTTTACTGTTTTTTACTGTTCACAGTGGATCAGCGATTTTCAATATTTAGAATAACGTTTTGTTTCACATCATATTTTCATTTTGAAAATCCAAACAACCGGTCCGAACCGCTCAACATGTTCTAAATATTGAAATATGCTTGGAGACTAAATTTTACAATTTTTGGAATTTTTTTTACTATTTATTAAGCCACTTTGAAAATTGCTGATCCACTGTAAACAATAAAAAACAGTAAAAATTTCTGGACCACCGGATCAGCTATTTTCAAAGTGGCTTAATAAATAGTAAAAAAGTTCCAAAAAATGTAAAATTTAGTCTCCAAGCACATTTCAATATTTAGAACATGTTGAGCGGTTCGGATCGGTTGTTTGAATTTTTAAAATGAAAATATGAACGTGAAGTAAAAATGACATTTTACTTCACAACTCACCATAGCCCAGCTCTTATATATAATATATATATATAGAGAGAGAGAGAGAGAGACTATGGTGAGTTGTGGAGTAAAACGTCATTTTACTTCACGTCATATTTTCATTTTGAAAATTCAAACAACCGATCCGAACCGCTCAACATGTTCTCTATATTGAAATGTGCTTGGAGACTAAATTTTACATTTTTTGGAATTTTTTTACTATTTATTAAGCCACTTTGAAATCGCATATCCACTGTGAACAGTAAAAAACAGTAAAAATTTCTTAAGCACCGGATCAGTGATTTTCAAAGCGGCTTAATAAATAGTAAACAAATTTCGAAAAATGTAAAATTTAGTCTCCAAACACATTTTAATATAAAGAACATGTTGAGCGATTCGGATCGGTTGTTTGGATTTTCAAAATAAAAATATGAGCGTGAAGTGAAAATGACATCTTACTTCACAACTCACCATAGCCCAGCTCTTATATATATATATATAGAGAGAGAGAGAGAGAGAGAGACTATGGTGAGTTGTGAAGTAAAACGTCATTTTACTTCATGCCATATTTTTATTTTGAAAATTCAAACAACCGATCCGAACCACTCAACATGTTCTCTATATTGAAATGTGCTTGGAGAAATTTTTACATTTTTTGGAATTTTTTTACTATTTATTAAGCCACTTTGAAATCACTGATCCACTATGAACAGTAAAAAACAATAAAATTTCTTGACCACCGGATCAGCGATTTTCAAAACGGCTTAATAAATAGTAAACAAATTCCAAAAAATATAAAATTTAGTCTCAAACACATTTCAATATAGATAACATGTTGAGCGGTTCGGATCGGTTATTTAGATTTTCAAAATGAAAATATGAGCGTAAAGTAAAAATGACATCTTACTTCACAACTCACCATAGCCCAGCTCTCTCTATATATATGTATATATATTTCGGTTGGTCATTCAATTATTAAAACTTTCAAATCATTTGATAGATGATTAAATGAGATTCAAATTATGTCAAATTTGATGCATAACAGATCTTAAGCTTAATGATAGAGATGATATATTCACATTTTTTTTTCAATAGAGAGAAAAGTAGTTCTATTGAACGGTCTAGAATTCTTTTTTAGAAAATATTGGAGGTTAAATCACCTAATTATTCAATATTAAAAAAATTGCTGTTTTTGGATTTCAAACCTGTGACTTCTCACATAAAAAGTATTGCATTTGTCACTAGACCAAAGGCTTGTTCTTAACAGTCTAAAATTCTTATAAATCATTAGTCCTCCCATCTCAGAAAAACGTAAAAACAACAATGTAAAATTTGTATGAAATGTCGATGTATAGATCGAATTGAACTATTAATTAGCTAAGGTAAGTTTGCATACGAGTTAGCTACTAGCTCGGTACACCTACCTAACACAAGTCACTACAGCTAAAACACCACAAGAGATTCCGCCTGGCATAATGACAATTAATTGCACAACAATACAAGGACTAGGAGTTAATACTATAGAAGAATCTGCCAAACCTAAGAAAACGACTTGATATGTGCTTGCTTGTGCGATACTACAGAGAGCAATAATTAGGAGAGGAAATGCCCAGAGACTTGCTGTCTAATAAGTCTCTCTCATCTCTGATCTGCAACAGTAAGAAGGGGCCTCAAGGGTGGAAAAAAAAATAAAGTACTTAATTTGTACCATTCTAAAAAAATGTTTTGAATGGTAAAAATTAAAGAAGTTTAACAAAAATTAAAAATATTCTGGACAAAAAAAAACATTGATATTCTATCTATTTCAAAATAGTAAAATATTTCTAAAAAATGATTTTCAAACACATTTATATCTCCTTAAAAAAACATTTTAATATGGAGATCACGTTGAATGGTTCAGACTAACTATTTGAACATTGAAAACAAAAATATGAGCATGCAGTAAAATATGGCAATTACTTCATCCGAAAATTTTAAAGTTACCATTCTTTCAAAAAAAAATTAACCAAAAAATCACAAAATCTGAGTATTTCGGAATCTACCATGACCGCAGAACACCGGTGCGGCCCTGACCGCACAAGATTTTAGCACTCGATAGGTTAGCACACGATTTTAAGTTAGCACACAATAGGTTAGCACACGATTTTAAGTTAGCACATGATAGATTTATGCAAAAATAAACCAAATAAACCCTACACTCGATAGGTTAGCACACGTACGATTTTAAGTGTCGGAGGCTCGATTGGAAATACAAGGTAGTAGAGAGAGAGGTTTAGAACATAAATCAAGTTTTTAAATTAATTTAAATTAAAACATTCCTTTTTAAATTGTTTGGCTCATTTGATTCTGGAGTAATCCTAGCCATCCAAATTATTTTGAACGAATCTTAAAGCACACTGGGTCACATACTGAGTGATTAGTCGCTCACCCACAAGTTGCTTCGTGGGTTTTTAGGTACAAAGTCTGGTGATCAGCAGCATAATTTGCTAGGAGCTGTCCCTGATGACCACGTAGATTGATTTACCATTTATAGGGCTTTTGGCTAGGATATTATGACACCTGATGTTTTTGATTCGTACATCAGATTCGTTAGATCATGTACTCCTTTTCGTAGATTGTGTTATGATATTATGATGTGTGTTGTATGGGTGTTATATGTGTATGTTTATTATGGTTGTATGACTTATGCTTTTATTGTTATTATTCACGCTTCTACACTTGTTATATATTTGTATTTGTTTAGCCTTGTGTGTTTATTGATTTAATGAACATGATGCGAAAATTGATCATGCCTTAATCGGGAGTTCTCATTTTGAGGTGTGACATCTACAAGTTAGGCATCTTTTTATATTGCAATCCAAGTACAAAACCTTCAAAATAAAACTAAAATATATATTTAAAATAGTAAAAGGGCCAGAAATTGAATTTCGAAAATATTATAAAATTATGAGGTATTATTTTGTCCTCAATTAAACGGGGGATAACAAATGAAATGCAACGAATTAAATAAAACAAAAATCCAAATATTACAAACTGATTCAAAAGATCCACACCAAGCAAAGAAGGGTCAACGATAATATGAGAAACATATTTTCAGATTCAATAAAAAATTTACATTAATTATTGAATGACAAGATATTATTTGGTGATTAAAAGAAAAGTTAAATATAATATAGATAATTAAATTGTAAAGGAGCAAGGGAAAAGGAGGGTCATGACATGCATGCCACGGAAGGGGAAGCGGTAACGTGGCACCTGCCACGTTTCTTATTTTTTTAGAGCATCTACAACGGTGATTTCTTTTAAATTGCTAATCTAATGTGTTAGAGCATCTACAATGGTAATTGTTTTTAAATTGCTAATCTGATGTGTCAATTGCTAATATAATTGTTGGGTTGTAGGCCAATTGCTAAAAAAGCAAATTTGCTTATAAAGCAAACGATTTCTTTTGGACATGCTAATACTCTCTCTCTTTCCTATTGGCTCTGACTCCTTTGTTCTCTTTCCTATTGGCTCTGACCCAATTTCTGGGATGGAGTGGTTAACAAATTAAAAGAAACTTAATTTTTAAATAGTGCTTTACAGTTGTTTTTAATTTTTTACGGATTGCTGGGTTGGAGATGCTCTTAATTGCTAATATAATTGCTGGGTATACCACAGTTTTTAAATTAGTAAGTTTGCTTTAAAAACAACTCTTTAGAGCATCTACAACAGTGATTTATTTTAAATTGCTAATCTGATGCGTTAATTGCTAATATAATTACTGGGATGTACCATAGTTTTTAAATTAGCAAGTTTGCTTTTAAAAGCAGCTCTAATTAAATAAGCAACTCTAATTAAATTTCTGAGATGGGGTGATTTAGAAATATGAATACCTTGAATTGCTAAATACAGTGACGTGACTCAAATTAATTGCTAAACGTTTGTTAGAATGAAGATGCTTATATACCTTTACAATTTAAGCATCAAATTTTTTATATTAAAACTGAGTCCAAATTTTACAAATTAAACCAAAAATATTCAAAATTTAAAACGATTAAGACAATTAAATTTCGGAATATTATTAAAATTATGGGTTTCAAACAATATTGTCTGAATAGCCGATCACCCTCCAATCATGTTTCAAAAAATATTATTAAAATCAATTCGGATTATGAAGAATATATTCAAAAAAATCGACAAGATATGAAACAATATTTTAATAATTATAACTCTTGTTTGATTTGAAAGCTCGTCTTTGAACCAAGATCTAATACAATATTTAATATCAGGTCACTCGCTTAAAATTTGACAGGATCCCGTCGTCTGATATCATCGTTTTGATAGCTGATAGGTCCAATTCATATCTAACATATACAATTAGGACTTTTATGATTATGTCTGATGCATTTCACATATAATTTGAATTAATTTTATAGTTATCTGAAATGTATAGATGATTATTGTTATTTGTGATTGATTAATTGCATGTTTATAGATGTTACATTTAAAGAGCAATTCATGAATGATGTTTAAGACACAAATTTTGTGTTTTACACATATATAATACGCATAACATATTAGTCTTATTTTATGTGTGGGATTTTCATATATGGTAAGTATAGGACCATCAATTATTTAGGTTTGTCGAATAGAAGAATCGTTGAATTCGCTTGTTGCAAAATGTTTTTTTTTTTTTTGGTTCAATACTGTTGGCGACTTGTTCTTTAAAATCCATTAAATGTATCTCTTAGTTTTTTTTTTTAACCTTACAATCTTACAATTAAAATCATAAAAATCAAATCCCATATAATTCAAATATCATGAATTCCAATGGCCTGTCCTACAAATTCATAACTATAGGACTCCAACCAACCACTAGTCAAGTGAAACCTGTGATATGAGATAGAGGAACTGTTGAAGAAACTTTTTAACTTTTAACTATACTTGGAGGATGTACATATCTCCTTTTCACTTTAATTTATTGCAAAACAAGAAAAGGAGATTCTTGGATGATACCCAAGCTAGGATGAGTCATATCCTCTGTTATTACAGGCAATTGCACGAGGGTGAGGCAATGGTACTATGCATAACACTATAACACATATTGATATTGGTGTGTACTACGGATTAATATTTTAAATTTAAATTTTAAACAGTCAATTTGAACTGTTCAACATGATCTCCATATAAAATACTTGTAGATTGACTTTTACAAAAATTTTTACTATTTTTTAGATAGGAAGAAAATCATTTGATCTAAAGATTCTGAACCATTCAAAATTAGTGATTTTCTACCTATCTAATTTTTATTTTAAATTATAAAATTTAGTCTGCAGTATATTATCATATAGAGATCATGTTGAACAGTTCGAATCAAATGTTTAGACTTTGTAAATGAAGATATTGATCCATAGTACGGAATAATATGCAATATGCATAGTACCATAACCTCACTCATTGCACAATTCTACAATCTAAAATCAACCCTACCTATCAAGACATGCAATTATTTTTAACATTAATTTCGAATATAGCATATTTTTAAGGAAGATCAACATTATTGAATAGTTTTTGGTCTGCCATTATCAAATATCGCTTTGTAAATTAGCAATTTTAAAATATTGCAAGTCTTCAATGCGAAAAAATTAATAGCGGAAAGGAAAATCATCTTTAGAAAGGTATCTTATCACCAATAATTTCCTCCTAAAGATATCATCAAAAGTCTATCGAACCGAAATTTAAGCATGGAATTAAAGGAGGTGAGAATATGGGCCAAGGAATCAGAAAAAGTAGCATCGTGTCATCCCTTAAGACCCCACCTAGAGAATTTCTACTTGCAAGATAACTCGCACTTATTAGCTGAGATCACATGGTTATCTAACTCACCTAATTATTTATTTATTGTATTACGTAAGCACTGTGTCATGCTAATTTGTGGAATAAGAATCTTTAACTAAAATACATACTGGTATGTACAGAAGTTATTCCTTGATGAATGCGCCAACCTACAAGCAATACTAGGAGAATAAAGGACAGAACGCATCTACTTACTCATCATAGAACTAACATATTAATTTCATAGACATACGAAGTGAACGAAACGAATATAATTTTGAATAAACATTCAAATTGATTGTTTTTTTGGGGCTAAAATACCCTCTTTGCCCAAATTTATTATTAACATATGAACGAGGCCTATTGCTGGGCTCAAATGATTTGGTGCATGCATGTTCTTTTATAGTCCCACAACAACAATATGGGCTGAATAATGGACTTTGAAGCTTTTCCAAACTGTTCTGTATTATGTGAATTGTAGCTAAAATTTTCATAAAATTATTCTTATGTTTTTGCCAGTGACAAATACAGTTGATGAATGTGTCTAATAGAGATCCTAACCATACTTAATATACTATTCAAGATCATTATACATAAATGGGTTACCTTTACTCTTTAATACATTTGTCTAATGCATGAAGCACACAGTAAGATCCGACAGCAGCTAATAAGTAGCCTGATCGAAACTTCCTTCCATCTATCTATCTTCAACTTTCTGAGAACAAGTTGAGATATGCCTGATTCAAATTCTTGTTTCCTAAACTGGTTGCTAACACTATTGATCAAGACATCAGTGAGTTTCTCTTGAAAAACTAGGATAGACAGAACACTGAGCCTTTTCAGTGTTTATGTGATACTTATGTACCAGTTAGATTTTCTCAACACTTTCATAATGCGCCAACACATTCGCATGTATACTGCTTCTACTCATCTGCCTAATCAAACAAGTTAGGTTAGAATTACTTTGCGATGCAAAATAATTACTGTAAATAACCAGACATTGTCATATTATTCAGCATCAAAGAAAGTACAATTTACTAAATAACCAAACCTGAAAAAACTGACATGATACATGATTCCTTCAACTTTAATAGTATGCATTAAGATGTTAGTATTAAACAAAAACCAAAGAAAAGAAAATGACATGAAACATAATGAGACCACGTGTCTTTGTAATGCACCAGGCAGAAAGAACAAAGACGTATTTTTTTTTTCTTTTATCTAGCATTTATGATTGCATATGCAAACAGAATTAACCAGGGGTCTACTTGAAAACTGGAAAGCCACCCTGGTACCACTGGTAAGATAGACTGGTACCGAACAAGATCTGCAGGCAACTGCAAACTGATGGACTGCTACCGATCAGACCGGACTGGTACAGAAGAAGGGCTGGTACGGTGCTCAGGTGGTTGTAGAACACCGGACTGGTACAGATGAACTGGTACGCTGACACAAGGGCATAGCATACCGGTCAGACCTGGAACATTGACAGGAGGGCATCGGACACCAAACTGGTATGCTGACATGAGAGAATAGCATACTGGTACGCTGACAGGAAGTATGTGCTGATGCTGGAGCACATTTCTACTGCTCTCATTCTCCAAGATGTACAATGTAGGTATAGCTTGGTGTGAAGGAGAGCATACCAGGACAGTTGGAGACCACAGATGTGGGTTTAATGTTTTTTATGTCTGTTGGGGCTTGTGGGGGGCTTTTTCTTATTGGTTATGTTTTTTTTTTCAGGATATAGCCTTACTGGTACGGTCTTACCAGTAGGCATATTTTCCATTTTCTTTTTTCCTTTTTAGTTTTATTTTACTTTTTTGGCTCAGATGTCCTGAGCTGCAACTGTCTTTATTTTGAAGTTACAAAACTCTTGTAACCATCTTTTAATCAATGAAATAAGGGCATGACCCTTGTTTTTCCTCAAAAAAGAATTAACCAGGGATGAAGCTGTTTTCTTAAATGAAAGAGTTTATTGCAAGTACTTTGCTATTTGCAATACTATAATTTTTTTGCAATACCAACAACTAAGAGGTACTTGAACTGGAACAAACTAGACAAGACATTGATTCTCAAAAAAAAAAAAAAAACTAGACAAGACATCATGGTTACAAAATCTTATTTCATGCTATTAAGATCTTAACTCTAATTAATCCTACCAAAAAACAGAAAAAAGAGATGAATATTAATAAACTTAAAATATACACGAAAAATCTTTACTCGCATCATTCCAGTTTCACCTCACCAGTAATTTTTGCAACTACACCTTCCACCCATAAAACAATGAAATCGATTACGATCCCTCACAACAATCTCTCTCTCAAAATTCCGAGAAACAAGTTCCATATACCTATGGCACTCCTTTCCCATCCTTATATTGCTAATTACCCGTATTTGTGCACTAGGACTTGTATATAATAGCCCAAAAGCTACAGCAAGCTTTTGACTATGTGCAGCCAGCAATCGCTTCTTTTCCTGTTCATCCACAACAGCTGACACTTCTGATGTGTCTGGTTTATACCCCTCGAAATGTAGCTGCCACTCTATGATGGACAGCATGTCATACAATTCGGCACTATTTGGGTGCGATTTGTCCTGTGAGACAAATTTGTGGGTTTTTCCTTTCACCTCAATTTGACTAAAACCCGGTGTTTTAATTAACCCTTGGTCAAATCCTTCAGTTTTCATTCTAGCCATATCATCATATCTCTTTTCCATTGCATAAATGTCTGATAAAATTAAATAATCACCCCTATTACATGTGTTTAGTTCTCTTAACTTTTGGATAGCAAACTCAGCAAATTTTACATTTCTGTAAATCTTACATGGACCAAGTAAGCTACGCAAGGCCGAGTCAGTGGGTCCCATTGGCATGCTCTTGATCAAGTTACATGCCTCTTTAAGCCTACCAGCACGGGCCAATAGATCCACCATGCACCCGTAATGTTGTGAATTGGGTACAATTTGTTGCTCAGATCTCATTTGATCGAAACATTTGAATCCCTCTTCTAGTAAACCGGCACGGCTACACGCACTCAAAACACCTACATAAATAGCCTCATTTGGTTTAATTCCTTCATTAATCATCCTAGAGAAAATTTCCAAAGCTCTTTTTCCGTCTCCATGCAATGCGAGACCTGATATAGCTGCACTATATGTATGCATATTTTTCTCTTTCATGGATTCAAATATTTGAATTGCCTTTTCTATACAACCGCTTTTCGCATACATGTCAATCAGAGAAGTTTGCATGACTAAATCGACACATTTAGTGTTTCTCACCATATAACAATGGATACTTCTTCCAAGATTGAGTGCACCAAGATGCGCACAAGAGGATACAGCACCAATCAACGAGGTCTCATCAACCCGTAGACCATGATTTGTCATGGATGCAACAAATTCCAAACACTCGGTCCATAGACCTGCTCTGCAATGTACCACAATAATGGAACCCCAAGAAGTCATAGTCTTGTTCAAGCCCAATTTGTCGAAAACCACGCAAGCTAGCTCGATCTCACCACACTTGCCATACAAGTTGATGAAACCATTTTGAACAAATGGATCCGACCCGAACCCAAGCTTGATTGCTTGGCCATGGATCTCTTTCCCTCCTTTGAAAGCCAATAATTGCACGCACGCCTTTATAACAAATGGAAATGTAAAATTATCTGGCTTTAGATCTCTTTCCCACATTTCTTTGTACAAGAAAAGTGCTCTCTTTGATTCTTGCTTATTAACATGACCTCTTATCAAAATGTTAAAATCAAACGTTTTGGGTTCTTCTAGAGAGAGAAAGATTGATTCGGCATACTCCATGCAGCCCCAATTGGACAATGTGCAAGCTAATAAAAGCTCTCTCACATTGTTTACAATGCAATCCAAACCTAGTTTGATGTACTGCGCATGTAGCTTTTTGAATTCTTCAATTGATTTGACTTGCCGCGGTAACTGAATGCACGATATGTATTCGGTATAAGGTTTGTGTTCTGAGGCATGTTTAGGGGTAATTGTGGCTTTGAGGCTAAACTTTGTGGTCTGATGAAAGGTCATTGCAACATGAACTGATTCAATGGAGAAGATGTTTGTTGGGTACTTGGGTCGCAGCGATTGATCCCGTCCACTTCTCTCCTCTCTCTGCCCTTTTTTTTTTTTTTTTTTTTTCTGAAGCTGCTGATTGTTAAAAGAAATAGCATGCGGAGCCTACGCTATCCACTCAATGAGATTTGAGACGCACAAGCTCCCATTGGGTGTTCAATATTTTTCTGTGGATAATTTTTGTATGGTTGTTAGCTAGGTACAAGTAGAACTAACTAACACAAGTCTGTCAAATAGTTGACATGAAGAAAACACGCTAGCTGGGACACGTTGCAACAAATCCGTCACAACGCGACTCATGCATAGAATATATTCAATGAAAAAAATTAGAACTTGAAGAAGTCAACATGCTACAACTTTACTTGCCTACAGTGAAAATTAGTTAAAATATAGTTTATACAATTTTTTTTTTCTCTAAAGACTCAAGATGATAAACATAGTAATAATAATTCCAAAATTCGAGTAGGTGATGTGTTTGTGAAGTTTAAAATATAAATTAAATATATAATTATGTTTAATGGGTTAAATTAAAATTTACCAAAATATTTTAAGATTATTTATATTATATATAACAATATGCTTTTAATTAGCATAGTTTTGTATTAATATAAATTGTGTTTAGAGCCGTGTTGTATTTTTATATATATACTAGTATCGTGTCTGTGCGTTGCAACGGAAATATATTATAAGAGAACAAAAAAAATTCATATAAAGTGACATACTTTTTATAAAAAAAGTTAGACTAAATAACAAATAATATTCATTGAATGACATATGAAATGACATATTAGATGTCATATATGTTTTTTGATCCTTTTAACATATTTTCATAAAAAATTATCATATAAAATTACGTATTAAATGACAAATAATATTCTTTAAATGATATAAAAAATAGAAAGAAATAAAGACATGACCAATCACTTACTTTTTTTTTTAATAATTGACATTTAAAAAATGAAAATAACTCAGGACCAATCAGAAAGATAATACAATTTGCATGTAACGAGTGAATAAATTTAGACTTCTACACGTAAAAAAACATCAAAAAGATGTATAGAATTACAAAAATACAAATTATTTAATTGGAGGACTATATTCAATCTGAAATTTCACTGTTTAATCATAGCTATTTACGAATTATAACTTCTATTCTTAATATAAGCATGGAGATAATTCGGACTGTATAATTGTGAAAAAAATCGTACATAAGGAAATTAAGTGTGGTACATGAGTTTTGAAAATTAGAAAGGAAGGCCACGTGGCATGGACGTCACTAAAGGAAAGGGGTAACGCAGCATGAATTCACATCGAGTGCATTACCTGAAAAGGGAATCTTTTACAATTAGTGGATCCGAACCGTTCTTTCTAACTTGGCACAAATTTCAAAGTTCAATAATAGTGTCCCTGCGCTAGTCTGAATCTCAAAGCAGCTGAGACTAAATCTCAAACCGTAAAGTGAGAGGAATCTTTTACAGTATCTGAGAGAATACTTGTAGCATGCCACGTTTTCTTTTTCTTTTCCAAAAGTTTATATTTGTACAATTTAACCATCATTGTCTTATATTACAATTAAGTCCAAATCCTACAAAATAAATCTAAAATGTTCAAAATTGTAAAAGGATCTGTGAATTTAGAAAATATTATTAAAATAATGGGGTATTATTTTGTCCTCAGTTAAACGGCCGACATTTTTATTAATATCCAAAGTTTAATGCAAATTATTAATTATGCCAAGAATCGGACCCAATATCGAAAAATGACCAAGCCGGCCACAAAATGACCGGCTTACTCCCCAGTAAGCCGGCCATTTTCTGGCCGGCTTACTCTTTTTTTTTTTTTTAAACCCGCATTTCACCCTATATATACCCTTTTTTTTCTCTAACTTAGTAGTTCATCAAGGTTTGACCTGACATGTCAATTTTTTTTCAGCTTCTCGCCGCGATCAAGGAATGCGGGCATGGGATCGCCATGCTGGGAAAGAAGAACTGGAGACGGCTTGGGTACCGCGTCCTCAAGAAGAATGCGAATGTGGTTGAGGATGCCGGACACGGTGGAAAGATCATCGGTATGCTGCGAGACGCCAGAGAGAACATCAACTGGCGTGAGATAAATCCGCAGGAGCCCGACCCGAGCCCGGTTCTGCTAGATGATATGCCATCTTCACCCGATTCACATCCAGAGTGGGACTACCATCGTTAGGTATTGTCCAGCATTGGGTGGACGGCATGGTACGATGAGCATGGACGTCCGGCGCAGACTCAGGTATGTCATACTTCAGTATCTGTCAGGTTTTAATAAATTTCTTCATTCAGATCAAATTTAATAATTTATGTGTATGATTGCAGGGTCCGACAGAGATGCCGCCACAGCCACCACCTGCGGAGACCGATACTTCTGAGTACGAGTCCCTCTCGTGCAATCTCCAGGACTTTGAGGTATTCGATGAGGATTTCATTACGGCACCGGCATGGCCCCGATATGGCACAAAGATGCCGCATGATGGAGAGGCTAGTAGTAGTGGGTCTCATACTCAGCCTGCATTTGGGACTGAGTTCGCCGCATCTATTTTCAGTACACCTCCGCCAGTACCTCCAGTCTCCACAGGCGATGCCAGATGGGATACCGCCGAGCAGATACTCAAGTCTGCCGATGCCCCAGATGAGCCCGAGAGAGACGGAGCCTGGCTGCGCTGGCGCCGGGCGAACGCCGGAGTACCGCCTCAGCGATGGTCCCCCTCTCCTTTTTAGTTGTATTTTTACTAGTTTTGTACTATTTATATTTGATATACTATTTATGTTTGGTATATTTGGATTATCCTATATTTCGGTTCTTGTGTATGTGTGTATTTATGGTACTATTTTTATATTTTACAGATCAAAATAAATTATCATGATAATGCTAAACAGAAAATATTACAACATTAAAATAGTAGCACAATATAAAAAATAAACAGAAAAATATGTTAAACAGCAAAAATAAACTCATCAAGATTAAACCGATATTTTTATTAATATCCAAAGTTGAATAAAAAATTTTGCGGGTTCAAAAAAAAAAAAAAAGAGTAAGCCGGCAAGAAAATGGCCGGCTAGTGGGGGAGTAAGCTGGCCATTTTCTGGCCGACTTGGGCATTTTTCGATATTGAGTCCGATTTTGGGCATAATTAATAATTTGTATTAAACTTTGGATATTAATAAAAATGTCGGGTTAAACGGGGTATAACAAATGAAATGCAACGATTAAATCAAATTATTAATAAAAGACTGAGAAAATCAACGACAAGCAAAAAGATTTGAGTACAAGCAATACTAGATTGAAAGGACACAAAGCATCTTACTCATCATAGAACTAATAAATTAATCTCATAGACATATTGAGCCGTGATTTTTATTTTTATCCCAAAAAAAATATATTTTAATATAAATAACCAGGTTTTTAAAATATTTATATTTCTACCCAAAACGCTAGGAAATATAGCGTTCCGAATTAAAAATTCGGACGGCTAGGATTCCTAGCGTTCCGAATTCTTAATTCGGAACGCTATATTTCCTAGCGTTCCGAATTTTCAATTCAAACCGCCTAACCCGTTCAACATGAATAGACTATTAAACTATTAAACTTTCAAAATTTATCAACTGAATAGACTGAATAGACTATTAAACTTTCAAAATTTATTTAGACTATTAAACAATAATTAATTTTGAAAATCCAAACCGTTCAACATGTTCGAAATATTGAAATGTGCTTGGAGACCAAATTTTACATTTTTTGGAAATTTTTTACTATTTATTAAGCCACTTTTTCAATCGCTGATCCGGTGGTCCAGAAAATTTTACTGTTTTTTACTGTTTACCGTTGGATCAGTAATTGAAAAAGTGGCTTAATAAATAGTAAAAAAATTCCAAAAAATGTAAAATTTGGTCTCCAAGCACATTTCAATATTTAGAACATGTTGAACGGTTCGGATCGGTTGGTTGGATTTTCAAAATGCAAAAAGTAACTCGAAGTAAAGAGGGGGTTTTACTTTGCAAAGCACCGTAGAAATTTATTCACTGATAACTTTAATTTCATTTCTTATTTTATTAAATGGTAATTTTTCACCGATAACCCTAGAAATTATTCACCGATAACCCTAAAGTTATTTTTATTACAAAGAATTATATTATAAAAACTTATAAATAATATAAAATTTCATTTATTATTTTATTAAATTGTAATTTTTCACCGATAACCCTAGAAGTTTATTCACCGATAACCCTAAAGTTATTTTTATTACAAAGAATTATATTATAAAAACTTATAAATAATATAAAATTTCATTTATTATTTTATTAAATGGTAATTTTTCACCGATAACCCTAGAAATTTATTCACCGATAACCCTAAAGTTATTTTTATTACAAAGAATTATATTATAAAAACTTATCATCGATTTAAAGCACAAGACGATCCTTACTTAATAATAATAATAATATAATAAGAGTAAGGCTACGGTGCTTTGCAAAGTAAAACCCTCTCTTTACTTCGGGTTACTTTTTGCATTTTGAAAATCCAACCAACCGATCCGAACCGTTCAACATGTTCTAAATATTGAAATGTGCTTGGAGACCAAATTTTACATTTTTTGGAATTTTTTTACTATTTATTAAGCCACTTTTTCAATTACTGATCCAACGGTAAACAGTAAAAAACAGTAAAATTTTCTGGACCACCGGATCAGCGATTGAAAAAGTGGCTTAATAAATAGTAAAAAAATTCCAAAAAATGTAAAATTTGGTCTCCAAGCACATTTCAATATTTCGAACATGTTGAACGGTTTGGATTTTCAAAATTAATTATTGTTTAATAGTCTAAATAAATTTTGAAAGTTTAATAGTCTATTCAGTCTATTCAGTTGATAAATTTTGAAAGTTTAATAGTTTAATAGTCTATTCATGTTGAACGGGTTAGGCGGCTTGAATTGAAAATTCGGAACGCTAGGAAATATAGCGTTCCGAATTAAGAATTCGGAACGCTAGGAATCCTAGCGGTCCGAATTTTTAATTCGGAACGCTATATTTCCTAGCGTTTTGGGTAGAAATATAAATATTTTAAAAACCTGGTTATTTATATTAAAATATATTTTTTTGGGATAAAAATAAAAATCACGGCATATTGAGTGAACTAAACGAATATAAGTTTGAAGAAACATTCAAATTGATTGGGGCTAAAATGCCCCTTCGTGCTCAAATTTATTATTGACTGATGAAGAAGGCCTATTGTTGGGCTCAAATGGTTTGGTGCATGCATGCTCTTTTATAGGCCCACAGCAACATATGGGCTGAATAATGCTTTGGTGCATGCATCTTTCTCTGTAGTTAATTAATTCCTTTACTGCCCATATGTCAAACATATAGCTCAAATAAAAAATTATCCCCTTGGTCAGAAATTAAAAATTTCCCGGTGGCTTAGGAGTGTGCCGATTGTTGGCTCCGGATGGTGGATAGTCATTTGTCTCTATATCCATCCTTCCTTTAATTACCAGTTCCTCTATTGAAGCATCATCTCTTGTTGCCTGCATTTACATAAACAAAGCCAATTTCCTTTTAGTAGGTGGCTTCCAATGACAACTCAAGACATAATGTACTATGTGATTCAAGTGAATTTTCTTGAAATTGATTTTAGTAATGTTAAGAAAAATGTTTCTGCAAGCCCTGACCAAATGAAGACCCCAAAGAGGTTAGGTTACTCATAAAATAGAACGAACGAATTGCTTGGTTGGTTTCTTGTAAGGTGGAAAAAGCAAATTAATTTCTTGGGTGAATTTCTTTCATAACAATCTACTAGTTTTAGCATGCTTCAGGTGGTAATATATACCTTTGGAGTGTCAGAGATGGATGAAATTCCTTTTTCTTGGAGTAACCCTTTGGACCCTGTTATATGAAAGATTCATACACTTATGTTAGTGCATAAACAGAGGGGAAACAAATGAAATTGTTTAGATTTTTGGAGCTTGATATCTAGGTTATTACTTGAAGATGGAACAGCATTGGAGATAACTAAGAGGAGAGACAAAGCCAATGCAATCACTACTAGGTGGAGGGAGGTTCTCTTCATCTCTCCAAATTCACAATTAATTAATGGAGACAATTTCGTTTTGTTGTTATACCTCAATCAATTTATACACAAACCAGATAAAGGAGAACCTTACATTTGTTCAATATCGCTCACTCAAAAAGTCAAAAAGGATAGGAAACATATCTACCTAATTATTTCCACCATTAGCAATTTGCTATTTTGACAAGTACGGTTCAGTTGAGTCTGATCTCATATCTTTCCCCATATAGCTAAAATGAAGATCAGCACTTCGTCATTGTGCTGAATTCAATGAATTGATCTTGTGAAAGAATTTGGATGGTCGATTTTTAACCGAACAAAGAAAATCGGTTCTAATCAAACAGTTGTCCCGACCCGTGCAACATGTCCCAGTTCAATAATAGGAAAAGTTTGTTTCCGTCTCAGCTAAATTAATCTGAAATGTACAGCTTATATTTCAAACATATCAGAATCCAATCATTTCAGTTTATATCTCATCTAATTTGATATGAAATGAACGGTCTAAATTTATATGAAACAGTGTACTAATAGAGAGCTGAATCCACTTGTGCAAGTCGTTCGTTATCTTAATAAGCACAGTTCTAGTAATGGATGGTTGATATTTGTTTTAACTTTTACAAAAGTTGGGGAATTAAGTCAATTTGAAAAGTTAATTTAGCACAGTTCTAGTAATGGATGGTTGATATTTGTTTTTAACTTTCACAAAAGTTGGGGAATTAAGTCAATTTGAAAAGTTAATTTTAGTTGGCCTAACTCGATCTAGAATTTCATCCTAAAGTCATTATTAGAGGTGTCAATGGATACGGTACGGGTTGGATGGAGGTGTTTTCATATCCATACCCATTAAAATTGACTTTACCCATATCCTATCCATACCTATTAAAAATGGACCTTACCCTACCCTACTCTTACCCATTAATATTATTGGGTAACGAAACGATAGTTGGTGAAAAACGGATGATATTAATATAATAATTAGTTTTATTATATTTTACAAATTAAATATAAAAAGCTCATTCATTTCACACATATATAATTACATTTCTAATAAAAATAAAAATCAATGTGCAATCAATTCCAACTAAATTGTTTTTTATAAAGGAAGAAAATTCAAAAACACGAAAATATATTTAGGTGTGTTGGAAATTGAATTGAATATATATTTAGATTTTATAATTACCCTATAAGGTAACAGGTACGAAATAGTCATTACCCATACCCTTACCCATTTGGTTAACGAAAAAAAAATTCTTATCCATACCCATACCCAATAAGCTCATGAAAAAAAAAATCTGACTCATATACCCGCCTTATCGAATACGATATGGGTCCGGTAAACGGCTAAAAAGGTACCATTGACACCCCTAATCATTATGCAATTTTGATTTTTCCTTATTTTATTTTTTTGACTAAATTAGGTTAAATATTTCTTTTCCATATTAATTATGCAATAACACTTAAGAAGAAAGTGATGAAAGGAAATATAGTTGCTCAAATATGGTAAGGTAAATTAATAAGAGGAGGGTTCAAATGCCACATTGCTTCATGTCCCAATCGTACTCTAACATCTTTATATTCAATTTCAAAGTTCAAATAGATGATCCGAACAACTCAACATAATATCCACGTTAAAATATGATTGGAGATCAAATTTTTTATTTTTTTGAATTTTTTTTACTATTTTTTAAGATAGGTACGAAATCATTGTTTTTCAAAAAATGTGGACCATCTAAAAACAATGATTTTGTATCTAAGGATTGGAAAAAAAAAATAGTTATTTGCCATATCTAAGGTAAATTAGTTAAGAATGAGAAAAAAATTATAATAAAAAGGAAAAATATGCAAGAATTGTCTAAGTCTCTAAGAATTAGCTAACTCCTCTTTGCCATATTGTCTCAATACCTGAGTGTTATTTGATATTTGAACTTCCATTTTCTACTTTCTAGCTTAATTATTAGTGAAAGTGATAGAAAAATTTAAATACATAAATACATTGGTTAGTGGCCAGTGGTACAATCTTCCCAATGTTTTTTCAAATTACACGTAAAAAAAAAATTAAAAGATAGAAAACAATATAGACATTTTATTTTCCTTTTTAGAATGATTATCAATTTCCATACAACCTAAATATCATATTATTTTCTATCAAATGCGGTTAAATATGGATTCTTGTAAATTTTACTTCATTTAATGCACGGTGAAACATCCAATACATTTTATTTATTTTTCATGTACATTATGTGCATGAACTGGATTTTAAAATTATAAGTTATTTTTTGTGATTAATAAGTTTGTCAAAACATATTCTGTTGTTAATAGGTCCTCACCCTATATGCACTTTGACAATAAAGGACCCCATTTTATCTTTAACTACAATTCACACAACAATTTAGTTGAAATACTCTTATTATTAGTGAATTGAAAAGACAATATTTACGACTAAAAAAATTCACATGAATATTTTTACCCGTTAGCAATTAGTTGTCTTGTATATTTATTGAATTAATTTCAGTCATTCTACTAAAAGAATTCTTGAGAAGATATGTGGAATGGTATTTAAAGTGGTGGTCCTCAGAACTCCATTTTCAGCAAATTCGGTTAAAAGTAATATTTGGTGGGTATGGTTCGGACAAGAGAATGATACAATCAAGTAAAAGAAAATTAAAACATGACGTCAAGAGCTGTAGTAGGTGCTCTCTAATAATTGTATAGTGTGCTCCACTCATCTATTGGAGGAATAGCGGCTTCTTTATTTATGTATTTTTTTTTACTATATTTGGATGATATACAAAAAAGTAGTCATAATATTCGTAGCATCAGTTGCACTATGTTTGGATATTAATTTTTTTTTGTACTTGAAAATTATCTTAGTAATTTTCCACACATAAAGATACTTTATGTGGTTTCAATGCAATTGTAATATAAGCCGGAATTTTGACTTGAAATTGATTTTTATTATCTTGTTTGTTTTCATACTATGAAAACGTGCCCTCACTGATCATTAATTGAAATTTTTATTCAAACACTTTATGTGGTTTCAATGCAATTAGAAACTGGGGCGGGCACATGATTTCTGTCAGGTAAGGGCATGAATCGGGTTTAAATCCATTAACTAATAAGATACTGGTAAAAAACAATCACCTAAAGAACATTTCAGAATTTAATTGAACAATTATACAAAATTTAGAGAATTACTTATTTTTTGAGTAAAAACCGGGCAGTGGCTGCCAGGAGATGCATTAATGAAATAACCACATTACAGAGTCACCTGTATCAGTACAACCCTCTTAGTGTTCCAGAGAACAAAACTGGAACAAAAAAAACCAACAGTAACGACAAGCAAAAACAAAAAACCACCGACCAACGAAGTTACAAGTAAAAATAGAGAAAATTATTCTAAAAGCATATCCTTTCGCTTGAAATTGCAATGCCTCTCCCACAATGTAGCCTCATGAATTATCCAGTTGGAAACTAAATCCGGAGGGAGCAGCTTTCCATCAAAAACTTTCGAATTTCACTGTCTCCAAATCAACCAGCAACCCGCAGAGAAGTATACCTGCCAGCGATGCCTTGCTCGTGTATTCGCACTGAACTGGCGAGATGATCTCAGCCAGATTTCAGTGACAGAGTCCGCTTGTATCAGTAAAGGCGTGCCAGCATATGCCGACATTTTATCCCAAATTGCCCTGGAGTATGTGCATTTAAAGAAAAGGTGGAGAGCCGTTTCCAGCTGACAAACCTCACAGATAGTGCAGTTGTAGGAGCAATTGAAGTGTCTTCTTTGCATGATGTCACCTGTTAGCAATTTACCTTGGAGCAGAAGATAGATGAACACCTTGACAGTAGGAGGAATCAGAGATTTCCACAGTGGCGAGAACTACCATTTGATGCGCCCACCTGCCATGAGCATCGCATAAGCGGTTTTGGCGCTGTATGCTCCCTGGGACGACCATCGCCATCTTAGTTCATCATCTGACTGGTTAAAAGTTGGTGGTGGGCTGTTAATGGCCTGGGATGCCCATACCGGTGTATTGACCGCATCGCGAAGTGAAATTTTATGCCTGCGTTGCCGCGAGCCCATCTGAGCAAGGGCCGATCGGCCCCAATGATCATACCAGAATGAAATCGAAGCCCTATTTCCAATAATCCAGACCGAAGACCAGTTGAAAATTAGCTTGACCGAATGCAGATGCACCCAGAAAAAAGAACCCTGTCTTGATAAGGTCAGGGGACCAACTGAGATCTCCCCATGCCATCTAATTTTAGTCACCATCAATGACCACATAGATTGGGGTTCTTTGTACAATTTCCACCACCACCGCAAAATTAGCGATATATTCCTCATGTACAAATCAGATAGCCCCATCCCACCCCATTTTCTAGGTAGGCAGACCATGCTCCAGTTACATAGTGAGACGGCCCGATTTCCATTGGCCGACTTTCCCCAGAGGAAGGATCTTCGGCTTCTATCTATGCGAGCTATTACCCATTTAGGGAGGATAAAGCAAATCATAAAATAAATGGGGATAGTTGAAAGAACTGATTGAACTAACTGAAGGCGGCCGCCTCTGCTTAGAAGTTTCGATTGCCAACCTTGAAGCCTTCTCTCAATTCTTTCAATAAGTGGCATAAAGAGATCCCTTGTTGGTTTCTTGATTGTAAGTGGCATGCCCAAATACGAAATTGGGAAGGAGGTTTGCGAGCAGCCCATCACAGCTCTGATCCAAGTAATATTTTCCTCAGCAATGTTGATTGGGATGAAGGTACTTTTTGTGAAATTGACCTGCAAACCCGAAAGCGAAGTGAAAAGCCTCAGAATTATTTTAAAAGAGATAAGAGTTGCAATGTCGGCATTGGCGATGACCGCCGTATCGTCTGCATATTGCAAGGCGATGATGGCATCACTGATCTTGTTGGAAAGAGGCAGCTGGAGGAGCGAGTTAACCGCTTGGATCATTCTTTGAAAAACATCCACCGCAATGTTGAATAACATTGGCGAAAGCGGATCGCCTTGGCGTAGGCCCCGTTTGTGAATGAATGGTTCTGACGGCTCACCATTTATGTAGACTCTAGAAGTGGAGGTGGACCAGATTGTGGAAACCCACTGAACCCATCGGCTTGGGAAGCCCCGAGCAAGCATGACCGAACGAAGGAAAGGCCATTCGACCGAATCAAATGCTTTTTTGAAATCAATTTTTGAAAAAACAGCCGGTTTGCCCCCATGTGCAATGTGGTGGAGTAATTCTCTCGTGGTGACAAAATTCTCCGAGATTTGACGGCCATGAACAAACGCCGTTTGGTTGGTCGAGATTAATTCCGGTAGCACCATTCTAAGTCTGTTGGAGAGAATTTTAGAGATGAGCTTCGGAATGAGATTGAGAACGCTTATTGGTCGGAAGTCACTTGTGGTATGAGGAGATTCGGTTTTGGGGATCATGATAATTTTTACTTCATTGAACGGCTTTAGGTCTAGTTTGTGTTCATAGAAGTCCCTCATTATCTGGCATACCTCGTCTTTAATTTGTGACCAATAATTCTTGATGAACTCGTTTGGGAGTCCATCAGGACCCGAGGCTTTGTGGTTTGCCAATTGCATGACGGCTCTCCATATTTCTGGGTAGGTGAAAGGTATCTGTAGCTGAGCAAGGTCCGGATTAGAAGGGTAGAGGGCTGATGCATCAAAGGGCAAGACCGGGGCACTCACACCTAAGATATCTCGCATGGAAGAGGCGAAAGTAGTCTTGATTTCCTGCTGATCAGAGGTGGTGCGATTGTCGACCTCAATCTCAAGGATGAAGTTTCTTCTCAGTCTTGAGGAAGCAAAACTGTGAAAGAATCGCGTATTGCGATCCCCCTCTGCGATCCACCGACATCTGGACCGCTGTCTCCATTTTTGCTCAATGTTATTTGCGAGGTGAAAAGCCCTTTCTCTGATTAAAATACGCATTCGGAATTCCTGATCAGAGAGTTGGCGGCGCTCTTCAGTTTTGTCAAGAAGAAGGATCGAGTCCTTGCAACATTGGAGCTGTTTCTCCATTTGGCCAAAGGCCTCAGCCTGCCATAATTTGAGGGCCCGATGGAGGATTTGAGTTCTATGATGAAAGGTATGAATTGGGCTCTGGCGGAGAGCAGAGGTATCGGCCCAAAGTTGTTGAACCATGGCTTTTGGTTGTTGGTATTTAAACCAGAAAGCTTCAAACTGAAAGGGGCGCTTCTGTTGGTGAACTCCTTTGCAGGTCAGTAGAAGCGGTGTGTGATCGGAGATAATAATTTCAAGTGCTTCGAGCAGGATTATCGGGTAGCTCACAGTCCATTCGTGTGAGGTGAAGACCCGATCCAGTTTGGAGAAAACTGGTCGGGGCCGTTTGCTGGACCAGGTGTAAGCCCGATTTTGGAGGGGCACATCAAAAATTGCCGAGTCGGCGATGAACTGGTTGAAGAGATCCATCAGCTGAAAGCTCCCCATGTTGGCTGATCGGTCAGTCAGCCATCTTGTGAGATTGAAGTCTCCAGCAAGGAGCCATGGCAAAGACACCAGTGCCGATGTGAGGCGCAATTCCTCAATGAAAGGCACCTTGAGCACCTCTTCGGATGGCCCATAGACATTGGTGACCATGAATTGAACTCCAGTGCTGATTTGTCTGAGAATCACCGTGACGGTATGTCTAGTTGACCACGACGAAACTAACTCGAAAGTTCTTTTCCAAATGATGAAGGTGCCCCCCGAGGAGGCAACAGCAAGGTTGTAGGCCACCTCAAAACTGAAAAAGATGGAAGAAATCGCAAAACATAAGAAAGGTCAAAACGATTGCATTTTGTCTCTTGTAAAACACCAACATCACATCTGCAATTTTTGATAACATTACGCACAACATGACATTTTTCATCATCTCCTAGCCCCCTGACATTCCACGACAGAAATTTAAATTTTTTGAGAAACATTTTAAACTAAGCAAAACACACTGCTACTAAGTGACAGAATAGAGGCGAGCTAATCAAGCTCGAGCTCCTCGTCGGAGACCAGATCATCCGCCTCATCGTCGGAATCTAGTCCCAGGTCAGGACCGGATCGGTCCATCTCCATGTCTTGAAGTGTTACAATGGGGTCGGAACGCCGCTGTACGTTGTCCTCTGACAGAGCTTGAGTGACATTTGCAATTGGAATCCCACAGCCTTCCCCAATGGTCGATAGGTGCGCATAGTGGACATCCACCTCGTAGAATCCTTCCTGAGTGAGGTTGAGAACGGCCCGATCTGCTAACTCCTTTTCTTTGCCCTTGGCAGAAATTGGCCTAGAATTCGGCTTAGCAGCTTGTGATCCTCTGTTGGGCCTAGTTTGGGATACGGAGTGTTGCACCATTTTTTTGAAGGTGGGCTTAAGTGGGATGTGAGATAGGATCCCCTTTTTGGGCTTAAAATGGGCTGACTTGGTACCAGAGGATTCAGCAGGCCATCTCAATTTGTTTTGGGGCATACCAGGTTTTGCACGTGACCTCTTTGTCGCCATCAGAGGGACGTCGTTATCCCTACTTTGTCCGCTGTCATCACTGCCCATAGTCAGAGAATCAGAAGGTTCCAGTACGGAATTGCAGGTGGGGATCAGGACACGAGGAGGGGGAACCTTCTTGGGCGGCGAGCGCTGTAGAATTTGAATTTGGGGCTGGATTTGCTGAGGCGTAACCCGCCGTGGCTTCCTGTTGCGGTCGTTCTTCTGTTGAACCTCACCCGCTGCACGTGGATAAGTGGGTGTCGGCTCCACCAGAGGGATCCTAGTTTGGACATGGATCGGCTGTGGATGGACATTTTCCTGCGTTGGTGGTGGGTCATTGGGGGGCTGACCATTGGGGGGCTGACGCCGCCATTGTTGGATGAAGGGAGCTTAGGCAGATCCGCCACAAGTTCTGCCTGTTCGATGGATATTTCAGTTGAGGGGGCACCACCATCCAGGAATGCCCGAATCTCCAATGGGAGGGACTGAAGGTCGCGGTCCTTGCAGAGAGAGGTAAGGACGCTGCGAGAGACGTGAATCTGCTCCTCGGTTTGCTTCGGACGGAAGCTGGAGGTTGAGCTTGGTGTGGGCTTGGTGTACTTAGGCAACGGCTTGGGCAGATCAGAGGCCTTATAAAGCGGTGAACGGATCCAGTTCCTGGTTTGGACCGACAAGAGGAATTTAATGCCGGCATCGTGAAACTCAATCTCATCCGGAATTCGCTCTAGTCGGTCAACGGCTACCATCACCGGCCAGTAGGAAAGGTTTGCCGGGTTACTGTGCGGAGCCGAGCCAAGATAGGAACCAAAAGAGCTGATTGCTCTAGCCGCCTCTCTTTCCTTGAATAGGTGCGGTGGCAGGCCGTGGAGCTCAAGCAGAACTTTGTATTCGGGCAAGGCCAGCTCAGCCCCGTCGAGAGGAGACCATGGCTGAAAGGAGAAGCCGGCATCCCAAAGCTCCGGCGTGGTAGCATTAATGAAGGTTTCTTGTGCCAACCCTGGTGGAAGAATGATCAGGAACCGATCCTTGGCTAAAGTACTAATGGATATTTCAGCTGCGTCCACTGTTTGAGTCCTAGTTGCAAAACCGGCTACATCAGCAATGGTGAAATCCAGTTCACGACCATGCGTGTTAAAGACCACACCCGAGCGAAGCCTGTTGAGCTCTGTCACAATAGCTTGATCTCGAACACCGAAGGATGATATCCTTTTGGGGCGGTTGGGTGGTAGAGAGGGGGACGCCATGGGGCAAGGTTTGAGGAGCTCCTGGAGGGATTTGTCTTGGGCTGCAGTCTGTGCTTGTTGCTCCTGTTGCTTGCGTTTGTTGGACCAGAACGGCAATGCTGCCGGGTTGAGGGTTTTGGTGGTGCAGCGGGATCCGACGTGGCCTTCTCCCCAGCATTTGCCACAGCGCATCGGGTTGCGACAGGTGGCCGTGTTGTGGCCGGTACGACAGCAACGGAAACACCTCCCCCGCCACTCGGTGAACTGAGATGACGGTGGGAATCTGAGCTGAGTTGGGCTATGTGGTGAGATGTAATAGGTGGCTTGGGTGGAGTGTGGCGAGGTTGGAGGGGATGGAGTAGTCATGACTCTGTGAGTAGGGGAAATGGTTAGCCTGGGTGCTACAGTTTTCGTTGAGGAGGAAGCCGCCGCTTGGTTAAATAGGATTGTGGGTTGGAAAGGTCGGTAGGGTTTAACCTTGGTGGCTGGGGCGGCTGAGAATCCTAGGGTAGCTTTATCTTTTCGCCTAGAGACCACTTCCCAAGCGTTCTCCATTTTCGCTCAGTCCAAGTTGCAACTTGTTCGTTGTATTGATAATTTGATATTGCTCTAGAGAATTACTTATTATTAATAGAAATTTAAGTTACTATCATCACATCAAAAACTAACCAAATCAATTATATACTAAGCTTAAAATGAGCATGCCAGCAAAGAACCCATTAAATTAATTATCCTAAAATCATTTTATTTTTCTATGGTCTATCAATTATATACTTGTTTTTTAAGGTAGCGATGAGAGTCAGAGGAGAGAAGTAGAGAGAGTGATTTCAATATTTTGTAGACAGCGAGTCAGATAAGAGAGATGAGAGCTGAGTCGCTGGGTTCTTTTTTGGGTTTATTTAAGGCTTCAGATCGAAGAGAGTCCTGAGTCAGAGTCTCAAGAGAATGAGAGATAAGGTTCATTAATATGTGGGCTTCGAAATTTTGATAGTGCTTAGGCCCATTAATATATTTTTAACAGGGCTCCAGGCTTCAGCAAATATATTTGGGCTTTTCAGATGGAGGCAAAATAATTTTCAGAGAAGATCAAAATTAATCTGAGCCTGTAATTCTCTACATAATTTCAAAATCCAGGCAGTTGCCCCTGGGCTTTACTGGGTCCGCCCCTGATTATAAATCGGCGGCCATACCACTTTTTTTTCAAAAATAATTAATCTAAAATTTAATTGACTTTAGGCAATTAATTCATTTTTGTTGTTTTACATTTTATTTATTCTGTCTAATCAGTTTAATTTTTAAGAAAATTCATTTTTCAGAGATTATTTTGCTTGGCATACATTCAGAAAAATGTTAAATGCTGATCATGCTCCCCTCTTTCTGCTCACTCGGAACTGGTCAAAGCATTTCAGTGAGTGCATTACAGTTAAACTGCATGTACCAGCCTCGTCTTTGCTGGTACGTAATTACCGCAAACAAACTCAGCTTCTGGGGGAAACATTTTATCTTCCATGATTTGGTTACATTTTCCTGACTATATACCTGATTGGTTCAAGACTTTTCTAGTTATCTTTTCTGTATTTTTAATTGATTTCTGATCTGCTGTTTCTTCCATGTCGCAAGTGATGTACTTCCATTATGATATTTTTGTTCCATTTTCCAATTGATTCTGCCTTTTCTAGTTAGGTACTTTAGTTTCAGTACTAATTGCAAAGAAAATTTTGTGTTATTGGACAGTACAGTACATGAAGTAATTTATAAAAGCAGAAACCCTGTTTACCCACTATATGACATAAAAGTAATACCTGATAGGTATGATGAGGTATGAAATAGTTCAAAAACAGTGATTTTCTACCCATCTTAAAAAATAGTAAAGTTTCAAAAATTATAAAATTTCATCTCAAGGTATATTTTAATATAGATATCATGTTGAGCGGTTCGGATTGACAGTTTGAATTTTAAAAATGAAGATATGAATATGAGGTATAACGAGCTATGAAAGGCATGAGGTATTGGAACTGTCCTCATTAAAGAATGCTATCTAATTACAACATGGAAAGAAAGGATACAAGAATGGCCCCACCAATTTATACTAGATATCTCCATGACCTCACCTAAATGCTACTAATTAATCTAAAAATTAACTACAAAGAAAAACAGATTGACAGTTCTCACTTCTCTCGCTTCCAGCATCTGATAAGTATCTTTCTCTCTACTTCCCTCTCTGTCCTTGTTTTTGCGTTTCAGTATCATACTATCATACAACTCTTTTATTCCACCACAGGTCCAAATAAGCACCCTGTAATTTGGCCTGCTCTTCTATTTTGTGCATACACCTACCAATTCTCTCTTTTTTCATTTTTGGAAAAAATGGATTTAAAAAATTACAAAGAATCAATGAGACAATCTCAAGATCCTATTATTTGTGCTAACAATATCTTCTACTTGTCAGTTGGGATAATTGTACCAACATATCCGAAACCCAAAATGAAGAAAGCAATCGATTGAGGGACGAAATAAACATAATAGAAGTTACTGTTATGCATGAAGTCATACCATGCACATACCAAGAGAAACAATCCAACCGTCAGCTCCAATACATTAAACCTATATCCACAACAAAAATAAAATAAAAAAGGCAGAAGTTTTTAATAAAAATATATTCCCTTTGGTAAGTAAAGTAATGGGGGATGAATAATAGACAAAGTAGAGAGAACAGAAAGAGTGCATTACTTTTTCCAGATATTGAAATTGAACTTCTTGGCAATGCCAATACTTGGGTTTCCCTTTAACATGTCGCCTAATTTCTCTGTAACAATCCATTCATTAACACTCCCTGCTTCGAAAAGACCTATGAACACCGCCTTGCACCGATGCAACGCCATCACATTTTCAAATAAGACCCAGAAAATTATCAAATGGATGGAGCTACAACATAAAACAAGATATGTAAACTTAAGTCAGAAGAAATAACAAACAAAAGATAATATCTCTGCAAAACAGTAAAGTTCAGTGTTTCGAACCTTGGTTTTCCAACTGCATTCATCAATGTAATCGCTGTAGGGATGTACACAATGCCCCATATTGGTATTTTGATTTCCGCAAAAAATACTGAAAATGGTATCACCACACAGTAGAAGGCGAATGTGACGAGGTGAGATATTATTCTTCGTGCGATGAAGAAGTGATAAATCACATAGAACTTTTTGTACACCGACACTTTCTGCATTTGTTGAAACAATGGATGTCATTATTTAGTACTGTGTCCTAATGCATCAAAGGTCCGTAAGAGTATATATATTAGAAGTTATACTTATAGTACCTTGGCTAATACAATATCCCAAAACATTTTCCGGAAAAGATTTGCGGGGCCGCAAGACCAGCGATGTTGTTGGTACCGGTATGCTTTAAAGGTGCTTGGCAATTCACTTTTTACCTGAAAATTATATAACATCTAAATGTTAATTCAAGACAGGTACTCCCTGATTATGTCGACATTTTTCTCTTGTTGAAATTTGAAGTCAGGTTTCCATACTTTCTTGATTCTCACTGTTTGAGGAGTCTACTAGTGTTATGATCTTCCAAACTTTTCAGAAAAAACTTTATAAAATTAATGACAATTCTGATAAAAATGATAATAAATGAAGGAAAATTATACCTTAGTGTCACCAAGATATACAAACTTCCAACCCCTAAGACCTGCTCTGACTGCTAAATCCATGTCTTCAACTGTTGTTCTATCTGCCCAACCACCAGCGTCACTAATTGCGCTTATTCTCCATACTCCAGCAGTACCTTCACACAATATTTATCTCAAATTTCAAAATTGGAACCTATCATGCCCGGGTACTTAATATTTTTTTGCATTTTTGTAGCTAAATAACTTGAATAGAATTAATATGTACCATTGTATCCAAAGAATGCGCATGACGTGGAGCCAGATTCCTGTTCAACCTTAAAGTGGTAATCCATGGACATCTCTTGCACCCTTGTCATTAAGCACTCATTTGCATTTACTGTGGTTGCAGAGGTGTCAGTTATTTTGCCAAAAATGCAAGTGAAAAATAAATTCTCCAAATTGTGTAAATAACTTAATACTCACCGAACAACCATCGAGCCTGAACAAGTGCAATATCGGGGTTGTGAAAGAGGAATGGTACAGTTCTGGTGAGATAGTCGGGTTCGGGTTGAAAATCCGCATCAAACATGGCAATGAACTCGCACTCACTGACATATGGGTGCTTCATCCCTTCTTTAAGAGCACCGGCTTTGTACCCATTCCGGTTGCTCCTCGTCTCATATCTTATGTTCTTCCCCTTGTTTAACCACATTGTGCATTCTGTTTTCACCAGATCCTACAAGATTAAAAGAAAACTAGTGAAATTTTTTGACATGTGCAAGTCGGTTAAGATGAGAATCTAATAAAGGAAAGACCAAAACTTGATCTATCATTTAGCCCAGAAAAAATAAAAGGACAAGCCCAAGCATTTAATGCTATTGTGTTAAGACTTTTACCTCTCTTTGAATTGGACTTGGGCCCAATGTAGGAAATGGTTATTTCTGGACTTTGTATTATTGATCTTCATGGCTTTCGATTTGAAGATAGAAAAAAATGACAATTTGCAATTTTTTATTTGCTATTATTTTGATGAAGAATCTGATGGATCAGTTTGAAAGCGTAAATATATGCAAATTGAAAATCATAACACACAAAAAATTTATTATATACTCTCTTATAGTCAATTTGGGTGTTTAAAAAAAATCCTTGATTTCACCTGAAAACATAATAAAACATGGAGACCACACATAATCCACACCTGGTCAATCATTGATCTTTTGTGGTCTAAATAGGATACCACCACATGATTGCCATGCCATGATGCGACCACGCCAACCACGTAGGTATTTTTTTCTAGTTTCTTCAAAACCATGCACATTTTGGCGATTTTTTATTGATCGGGAACAAACATAGGAACTGTTTGAAACGTGTGATATTTAATTTCCATTGGTTGGTCCACTATTATTTATTTATTTTTAGGATCGATTGGTGGGTCCACTTGAACCAGAAGGCAAAGACAGCATGTGCAAATCCAGCTGGAACTGGTAAATAGCTGCGATGCGATCTGACTACACTCAGGACATGAACATGACAAATTATGAAATAATGAAAGATATGGTTAAAAATTAGAAAAAACCAATTTTCTATTCATTTGTTTTATATTTTCGGAAGGTGAAATGCCCGTTATGTATGGAGCTTAGGGTCAAAGATATTACTAATAATTATAAATTAATAATGAGAAACGTTCAATCTACGTGGCAAGTGGCCACTAAATATTATGAAAATCAATTATGGAATTAATAATTATTATTCCATTAGATCACATCCTAAATACTCCCTGAATGTTTCGCACATCTGAGATTACACATTATACATAATGCACACTTGGTTGTTACATAATGTGACTTATTTTTTTTTTTATCTTACGCATAATTGGTGACAGTTGACACGTATTTTGACTTTATGCACATTTAATTTGGGACAAAATCGTCTAAACGAATTTAATTTCAGTAAACAAAATAATATTTTTGGTGCCAAAGAGTCCCCATTTAACAAAATTTGTGGAAAATTCAAGCATCCATATAAAGAATTTAGCTGGCAGGATGATTTAATCAAATCTGTAACTCCACAAAACTTCATTATCACGAGAAAAGAACAAAACCCAGTCTTGATGGAATGCAGTTTACAACTAAACCTAATTAATATTTTCTTAAAATGGTAAAAACCACTCCGGCTTTATATGGTCCAAGCAAAATTGTGACTTTCATAGAAACAGTTTTAATTTATTTGTTGGAATTTCTTCTATAACCTTACCGGCCTCCCCAGACTTGTCAAATTTCGGGCAAGAGAATATATTAATTTATGTTACCACTTCTGACAATTGCCTGATTTGTTATCTTGTTTTTTAGAATTCACATCACCTCAGGTTACCTGACTCAAGCAAATTATGATCGGACGGTCCATTTAATATGACACGAATCTCAAAATAGACCCCATACAGTCTCAATAGGTACTGGATTGAGTTTAGCCCAGATAGAATTAATCTGGCCGCCAGTTGCAATTTGCTTGAGTCAGGTACCTGGGAGGATATCTGTCCTGTTTTTTATTCTACAATCGAATAAAAGAATGCATCAAATAAAAGAAAAGTATAGTAAAAGCATCTCACCTGAACAATGGGATCAGTAGAATCATCAAGCACCTGGATTATAATCCGGTCACCAGGCCACTCCAGATTACATGCTGCTCCAATCGATAGTCGGTACACCTATCATCAGTTCAAATTATTTCTTACATACCTTGACATTATGACAAATACAACTAATGCCTAGCAATTAAAATAAAAAATAAGCTACTTTAGACTAAGTGTCAGGCCCATTAATTATCTATGTGGAAACCAGTGTAATCCCTACTGGTGCTCATAGCATCGCTCATTTCGGCCAATGAGAAATCACGATCTAAACCTGAAAGAAGGAGAAGGAAAAAAAACAAGAATAATGGGTGTACCTCTTTCTCATTGTACATGGGAATTTGAACAAGCACCATGGGAAAGGCAGCGGATCCGGATTCCTCATCGGGCACTATCGGGTCACACTTGTAAACCCGATATGGCCTCCGACGGAATACCTTAGCATACAAGCTTATCAGGCCCATGGTGGTTTTCTCAAATAACACCATAAAAGACATAATGAGGCACAGCACAACTGCGAGGTTGATGATCGGTATCAGTACAAACGATCTGACCATGTACCATGCATCGGCTATCTGTATCGATTGAAGTAACCCTTCGTATGAAGCCGCCATTTGGTAAACTCGTCCCACCCATATTGATCGAAATTTGGAGATTTCCTCTGCATTTATAGAGAGATAACTCTGGATCAGTTTGATTTATTACACATAACAGAGTGCCCTGTTTTATTTGAAAATTGAAATCTGACAGTTATGATACCATGCATTGTGGGGTAGCAATTTAAGGCGCCAAAAGAGGCACTCTTGTTGTGTAAGAGCAGGAGGCAATGGGAAATGGGGAGTGAAGAGGGACCGGAATTGAAGTCAATCAGAGAGAGAGAGAGAGAGAGAAGGGGGGAAGGAATTGGTCTGTTAGCACCAAGTCATCATTCCCTTTGTCTCTCCCTCTCTATTTATATCTCTCTCTCTATTGACATTTCATGATGTACCAATGAATGGGTTGTTAATTTTGCGGGTAGTTGCTCTGAAATGTTTACTCTTACTTGGCATGACTGTTACATTCTTGTCAAATTCATCTAACAGATGTAGAGAAGAGAATGTACTGCGGTGAAGGAGGAGAAAGATTTATTTCCTCAATCATAAAAAGGAAAGAGTTTTGGTTTTGATCATGTGAGGGGTAAACAGTTTGACAGGTAAACAGTTTGACAGAGCAGTTTTTGATTCATGCAGTACACAAGTTATATAGTCAGTGCGCTGCATGATTTAAAAACTGCTCTGTCAAAATCTTGACCCCCATGTGAGCCCGCACATGGGTTTTTGCGCATTTGGTTTGATTTAGTAAAAATAATACTAGCACCTAAATGTAGGGATAATTTTTAATTATTGTCCGCTGGAACTTCTAACCTGGAATCAATATTGTACTTATTGGTCTCTCAGTAATAGGATCGAATAAGACAAGGTAATGGGATTTCATGGCCTAAATGGAATGTTGTATGAAAATGCCATTATACTCTCTGCATTTAATTCGGTTTGTTAAAGTCGAAAGACCCATTATGGCATTAAAGAAAAGATAGAGAAAAGAAAGAAAAAGAAACAAAAACATCGGCTCAAGGCCTCAAGTTAATTTTGAAATCGGATTGGGCTTTGAGTCGTTTGGATTTAGATTATTTTTGAATTTTTTGTCATTTGGATTATGATTGGACTAAGAATTTTTATCATTCAGCTTGAATTGATACGGACTTCTGAATCGTTCCAGTTTGAATCGTGTCATATTTTAAGATCGCCGACTTCGTATCGATATTAGTTTCGGATCTCATATATATGAGTTAGAGCCTTAGAGGCGCCATCGGATACTATTATATTTAAATTCGTACTCTGAAAGTGTTCCGATTTGAAATTCAATCCATATACTTGTTATTTTTAAACCAATTCAGGTTTGGATCTGGCTACCATATCTAATAATAGACATTTTGGGTCTAGTATTTTAGTTTCAGGTAGATAGGAACCATAACTTGTTTGTGAATTATCAGGTCCAGTCTGAATCCGGAGCGGATAGACAAAATTTTGCACTTTCATAACAAATAGATCCTTATTTCCCAACAACACATTGTCGAACCAAATATTTCGTGCTTTTTTTTAAGTAAAAGTTGGAGGTCAAACCACCAAACTATTTAATATCCACAAAGAGTTACTCCTTCTGAGTTTTAAACTTGCGACCTCTCACATGAAGAACATTGTTTTTTCACTAGACCAAAGGTTGATTCTCAATATTCAGTACTTTCTTAACAAACCGATCCAATTTTACTTTCTGTTCTCTCCTGTCCAAACTTTTTCGTAGTCCATATTTGCATATCAAATAGTATAAGAAGAAAACTTCCGGTATCTCCATGATATAGCTTACTAAAATAAATAATTTTTTTTCTAAAAAATGCTAGGCGATTACCTTTTCATAGTTCTTAATCTATGTTTTTTATATTAATTAATTATAAAAAAAAATGTATTAGCATTGTGTCGGGTATTTATACGAATATCGGGTCGGGTTCATTTATGGGTCGGATAATTAAATCAAACTCATAATCTATCCATTACAATATCGGTTTCAGTTCGGATTGAGATAAGATATTTACGTATTAACTATATTCATAATTTAACCGATTATAATTTTTAAAACATATCATATCCAAATTAATCGGATCCAGTTATATACCAGATTGGGACTGAGTAATCTAGTAAAAGTAGCACCTCTAGTATGAGTCTAGTTGAGGGTGCTAATTTTTTTTTTAAGTTAGATCAACTTAACTAATTATACTAATATTTACAATGAATTTCTCATTTAAGTTTCAAATTTGTAACTTTTCACACAGAGGATGTTATCATTGTCATTAAATCAAAGGCTTGTTCTCATTTTAAAAGGGATGCAATTCAGAGATTTACTAGGGAGTCACCGGGGACAAACTTAAGTAGAATTAGGAACCGGATCTATTGCAATTGACCCCTTTTTTATTTTGTATTTATGTATAATTTTCTATGTAATTTAGAGTAAAATGACATAATATTGTAAAATTAATATTTATTTTCTGTAAAAAAAAATGTATATGATTCATTCACATAGTTCAAAAATCTAACTTCATGTCTAGAGTCACCCATCATCATAATACTACTTGTATTCGTGTTTAAACACACTTTAACTGCGGAGTTAAATCAATTTTGATTTTTAAATAAATCAAGTCACGGTTGGTCAGACCTAGGTATATTTTGAATGCCTAGGTCAATTGAACTTGAATTACAAGTTGAAAGTTTTAAGGGGAATTTCATGTATACTCCTCAAAAATTTTAAAATTATGTATTTCTCTTTCTAAACTTCTAAAACTCATTAATTTATCCATTTATTATATTTTATATTAAAAACTCATTTTAAATTCATAAAATATCCATTTTACTCTTCATCAAAGCATAAATTTTGTGACTTGTTAAGAATAATGTCGGTCTTATATTAATCGGTTTTCAAGGTTACAATGAGTATTTTATAAATGATAAAAGGTATTATGAGTATCCGATTTTCGAGAACAAAATGGATATTTTATAAAGAGCAAAAGGGGATAATGGGTCTCTTATAAGACCAATATTTTTCTTAAACAAACTATAAATTTTTTATAATTTTAATAAAGAGTAATATTGATATTTTATAAATTTAAAATGAGTTTTAGTATGAAAGACAATACAATGGGTAAATCTATGAGTTGTCACTCGTGATAGATTGGTTGGAATCTAATTTTAGTTCTGATTTCATAATCATGTTTTGTTATATTTCTTTATTGCCAACATGATGCGGCAATTGTCAAGCACTACTATCCCAATTCGGCAATTCTCAATTAAGTTACAGCGTTTTGAATCTTTAATCTCTGATTCTGATATTTCTATGGTTGTTCTTTTGAAGATATTATTAGGCTCTTCTTAGAACTGGCTTTCTAATAGTTTTCAGTGCATTAAGTGCATTATGTTGGATGATCTGGTAACATAGAAATGACATTTGCTTTAACAATAGTTCTGTCAAGACAGTTAGATCTATAATATTACTAATCAAATCTTTGGTACTTTATTGGATAGGAAATTTAAAAATAAAATAAAAAAAAAGACATATGTTGAGGAATGACTGCCAGTGATTGAAGATGTCATTTCACTAGACCAATACATGCCTCTTGAGATTGTGGTTTATCAGCCCCCTCCAGAGTCTTCAACTTAGGAATGAAGATGCAGCAGCCTCAAATTTTGTCCTTAGTTATTATCCTCATCCTTTTATTATGTGGATTAGTTAGTGCAATCTTAGAGTACTTTTGGAGATTAGCTATCTCACAAACTTAGTATCTTTTCTGGCTGTTATGCCTATTATATTGCTCTGAACAATGCTATATGCTTCTACTGGTATTAGGTTCTCAGTCGTGCTTTGTTGGCTAATTGATTTTTGTACCTAAATATTTCAGCAATGAAATGGGCATGTGCCTCTTTAAAAAAAATATTTCTATGGTTGTGTAACATCACGCAAAATTCGTATATGAGATTAATATCTGAGAATAAAGTACGTACAAAATGTCTGGATATATTTTTCAGTCAAATATGTTACATTCAAAGAACAAGTGGCATTTTTTTTAATATATTAGCAAGATAATTAAATTGCTTTGAAATTAGTTATTATCAATTTGATCATTTGAAAATTTGTTTGATTAATAAAGATACGCTTATTAGTTTCAAATTGTAAAATATTTACAAGTAAATATGAAACGTTATAAATAGAAATTGAAATTAATATGAGATTGATAGAATAGAGAATTAACAAATAGTATTAGTCTTCTTTTAATTAATTTTGGACTAATTTACAAATACTTAAAACCTAAGGGTCTAATGGGTAAAATGAATTTTTAATTAGATATGTAGGACCCACATGATAATTCACTCTTATCTTCCTCTTTCTTTTTACCGCCTCCATCTCTCTGTTTTCATTTCTTGTGTTCATTCTTCGCAAGGCAACAGAGAGATATCTCTCTCTGGCCGTTTGAACGGTTTTGATTGGATTGATGTTCTCGCCTTTCTTTGCTCGCTATATTCAGCAATGACACTGGGTATATCTCTCTCTCGGTTTTACTTCCTCTCTACCCGACCTAGGGTTTGCGGTTTGGTAACCTTGAGACTTGAGTAAACAAGTCTTATTATATTGTGAATCAAGTTAAATGAGTTGATTGATTGAAACAGCTTCTTCCTTTTTCCTTTGTTTTCTATATTGGGTTTGAGCCCGTTAATCATGATTGACTTCATTACCGAGTTGGTATATCTCTGACCCTCTCAATCTTGTTATGCTTACTGGTATATAGTTTTCTTATGTTGTTATAGGGACTTATTTACAAGAAAAGAATATATAAAGGGTAAAATTGCAACATTCCTTAAGTTGATAATTTGATCTTGTTAAAGGACTAAAGTGAATAAGGATAAAACATCACAGATAGGATGACCGTGAAATTTGAAGTATGTATCAATCTATTTTGTATACTAGTATGATGTTTATGTTATCATGGTCTTGATTATAAACGAAAATTGGATATAAGATGTTACATGCAAAATATCCATGAATTGGTAAATTCAAATTGCCAGAGGGCCTTGATTCGAAGTTACATATATAAAAGTCGCTAGCAAATTTGAGTATGAAAATTGATTTGAACTATAGGTCTTTGGCATTGATTAGTAAATAAGAAATAATTGAGTCGGGCTTTCTGACACAGTGGAAAGTAAATAATGTTAAGAAAAAAAAGATAAATTGAGCTTGATTGTTGGATTTGAGTTATTTGGACTGAAAGCAAATGGATTGAACCTTTTTGAACAAATATGGATTGTTTGACCGAATTGGAGTTTAATTAGAAATGGTTAATGAAATGGTAAACTAGTTAATCTAAATATACCATTAATTTAAAATGAGTACTTCATTAATTAAACAAGGATTGATGACTATTGTAAATATTGATTAGAATATATATATTATTCTAATATAGACATAATTACGATAAAGACATACGAGATAGAATGTTCAGGACGAACAGACTGATGATGACCTCACTTGTTGCCCTACAATATCAGGTGCGCGGTTATTGGATTAATTTGAGATTCATGATTATGAATTAAATCTAACTCACTGTGCATTTTGAATATTTGATTGACTGCATTGTGAACTGTTGCATCATATGGACAGTCCAATACAATTGAAACTGAATTACAGGTAAGTCTGTTGACTGTCATGTTGACATTGTTTATCGATTGGTTGATTCTTATTGAAATCTGATTGATTGAAACCACAGTGATTGAATTGATTGAATATTGAATACTGTAATCCTTGAACCTCCATAAAGTGGAGAAAAATGATTAATATATTGTAAAGTCTAGCTAGCTACTAGACTTTACTCCAGGACCCTTATGCGCATATGGTGAATGGCCCCAACTGAACCCAGTACCGGTTGGGTAGGGGATATTGAATAAATATGAATTGTGACTGTAAGACTAATGAACTATGGTAACTGTCTTATCAATGATTTTCTTTCTGATAATGACAGTATTGTGATATTGATTTCGTATTATTTCTGTTAACCAATTGTCAAGATAGTTAGAACTGTCTTATCATTGATTTTCTTTCCGATAATGACAGTATTGTGATATTGATTATGTATTGTTTCTGTTAACAAATTATCAGGATAGTTAGAATAGTATAAGCCATAACACGACATATACATGTTATTGTATCTGTCAGTGTTACCAGACTAGAAATTATAAAGTTAAGAAACCAAATGTTACCAGACTTTACGGTTTAAAAGATTTTGACCCAAACCATTTATTCTGATAAGATCCTTATAGTTCTGATTTATTTATGTAATTGTTGTTGTTCAATTGGATACTGTTATTGAGCATTTGCATTCGTCATTATGAAATGAACTATTAGTTTCTCGTGCGGAGATTTCATTCTGAATATGAATTTTCTTCGAATCAAATAACCTGAGTGGCAATTAGCACTGAGGAATAATTTATTATTTCTCACGCGTTTCCCCTTGTAGGATTCACAGGTTGTTAGACGAAGACCCATAAATGCTTTTGGGATAATAATTGACAGCAGGGCCACCTAAAGGTATGGGATTTGAGTTTTTTTTTATTATTATATCTGACATGATGCAGAGAGTATTTCCTAGCATTATTCACTGTAAAATGTCAGATAATTATTGTAAATAAATTGGGATGTGGGAAAATAATGGATGCTATTGGCAATGCATAAAAAGATCCATGTCTTATGTTATGTATATTGAATAGTAAGGATACGCGGTAGGATTGTCGCACCTCCGGATCGGAGGTGTGACAGGTTGTTTGTTTTGTCGGCGGATAGCTAGTAGTCTAGTAAACGGTACGAGCGAAAAAAATTCCCAACTACATTTTAACATTTCACATATTAATGAATCATTTCATGTGCTGGAGCTTACGATCCTGATAATACGGGACAGATCAGATATAAAGTCATGTAAGTTTTTGTCAACATAAATTTTGGATCATTGACATAAGAAGATACTTGCCAACTCAGGTATAAAAAGCTATAAATATGCTTAATTTATTATATATTTGTAAAAACATCTATAAAAAATATGCTTGTGATTCACATTAGTTGTATGCATAGTGACAAATCAAAAGTTCGGATTCGGTTCGGCGAGGTCAAAAAATTCGTGATTCGGGTATAATTCGGAAATGATTCGGTACAACAAGGAAGAAAAAAAAAATTTCTGAAAAAATTCAAAAAAAAATTTTGCCATTTTTTCGCGAATAATTCGTAATTCGCGTTTTATACGTTTTATACGTTTTTCCACGTATTATACGCGAATAATGTGCGAATAAAACGTATTATACGTTTTTCCACGTATTAAACGGATTTCGGTACGGTTATGTATAAAAAACGAATTATACGTGAATTATACGCGAATAATTCGCATATTATGTCACTATGGTTGTATGTATATTCCACTTAAAAATATTTTGTCCCATCCTATAAAATTTATGGCATGGCATGTCTCGGATTCAAATCTGCTGAAATCCGGAATCATCAACCGTAACTCTGAAATCTCTGAAATTTCAAATCCAACTATTGAATTGTTTCGAGATGCATACACTGAAAAACCAGCTGTTTTAAGATGTGTGCACAGAAAAAAGTTGGACGGCTGGATCTTAGATTTTAGAGATTTCAGAATTACTGTTCATAGATCTCGGATTTCAGCTGACTGTTCATAGATCTCGGATTTCAGCGGATCTGAATCCGGCATGTCTCTGCATGTCTCTGATCAGTTCAAGTGAATCCTTTGAATTGACTCAAAATTTGTCACTTCTCATAAAATAAAATAAGGTACAATATATTCTGAAATGGACAGTGGCAAAAGTGAGGGTGGGGAAGGCACTTGTCCTTTTCTATTTTTTTTTTAAACATCGCTTTTATATATTATGTAGTTGGAAATATTTGTAAAATTGTGTTGCATTCTAAAATGTTAGATTTTTTCTGCGTCATTTTCTACTTTTGCTTCCGGGTCTGTGCTATAATAAACAAATATATAATTGCATAAAAGTTAGTTTGAATGTTGGATTACAAATAAATTTTTCCAAAATTAATACATAAGATTTACAAAAATGTACCATATACAAATGAGATTATCGATTCTTCATTACTGCTATAGCTTAAAATTAATCTCAATTGTGGCGTTTATTTTATGACTGTTATGAATATAATTGATGATTCATTCATCTTTGTAACTTCTAATATTAATTCTCATTCAATTCTCCACTACCCGCTACTATTGGAATTCATATCTCACTACTATTTGAAATTTTTTTTGTTATTTATTATAGTAATGGCTTTTTATTTACAACTTGTGACCTATAAATAAAAGTATTGTAATCTTGTAATGTACACATGAAAAATATATGAATAAAGAAATAGTCATTATTTACATTGTCTTCATCTTGTTTACGTTTGTTTATCTTTACTTTATAACAATGACAAGTGATTTACCACGAAGCAAGCCAAATTAAAACTCAACAGCTGTGTGAATAAAATAATATTACTTTTTTAATTAAGTATCAACTATTAACGATATATTTCAATCGCTAATAAATTAATATATTAATTCTTAAGTAATAATTGTTAATCTTATATTTAGAAATGCGAACTAGATTCTTGTAAATTTTGGACCTAGAATAAATATTTAACTAGCATAGTTTTTTTTTTTTGAAGGTCAACTAGCATAGTCAAAATTCTTAGTTTTTCCAGCCTGAAATGAGCCAAGTGAAAGCAAGGGTGGAATTAGAATTTTACTATAATAAAGGTTGAATTTGATAATAAATAATATTCAACAAAATATATTTAGATCGAAATTGTAATTTAAGTTAAACAAATGCTTCATTAATAAAGTAAATCAAATTATAATTTTATTAAATAATAATAAAAAGTTACATATACAAGTTACAACCTAAGTCACTTGCTTCTTCTTAAATCTGCCTCCGAGTAAAAGATAATAAGTTAATAACTATAGTAAGATGAAATTTTCTGTCACTATGAACAGTACAAAATTTAAATAATAGAGTAAAGATGTTGTCCCCCCACTCCAGTTCCCAAAATGTCCCCTCCAATTCTAACTAACTTTGTCAATCATTAAATCACCTTGAAAAACGTGTAAAACGTGTAAAAGATGAGTCCAGTTTTTTTTCTTTAAAAACTTGATATCATAAGTATGAATACTTGATGAATTATATATGAATATTTGATAACTTAGGTATGAATACTTTTCATATTTGAATATTTGATACCTTGAAAAACGTGTAAAAGTATGTCATCACGGATCTAATTTGAAAGAAAAAATTGTGTAGAACACGTCGTGGTTTTAGATTTGCAAAATTCCTCATAGATCGTCCAAAAAATTAGTTAGATTGAACGGAGAAAAAGAAAATCACCTTGAAAAACGTGTAAAAAATGAGTAGGTATTGTGTCCAGTTTTTTTTTATGTACTTGATATCTTAGATATGAATACTTGATGAATTATATATGAATACTTGATATCTTAGGTATTCATACTTTCCATTTTGTATGTGAATTAATTTAATCAATGAATGGGGGACTGGTGGTGTGATCCACGTGACTTTTTGGTTGTGGTCTCCAATGCAGTCTGACAGTTACTGCCACCGAAAAGTAATGGTCCCCAGTTTGTATGTGAATTAATACTTGATATCTTAGGTATGAATACTTGATGAATTATATATGAATACTTCATATCTTAGGTATGAATACTTTCCATGTTGTTGAATGGGGGACTGACAGTTGTACTTTGACCGTTAGGAGAACTGACAGTTGTACTTTGACAGTTAGGGGGACGTTTAGGGGACTGAATGGGGGGGACTGTTAGTCGATCCCTAAATAATAATTGGGGTAACATATTTAGACAAACGTGAGATGAACCGAATCATTGGCCTAATTTAGATGCAAGCTCATACTTACATCCATAATTACTGTTTCTGATCCGATCTGAGTAAGCAATTGAAATTTAATTATCTAAATTCTCAGCCCAACTTGGCAACTTGACATAAAAAAACCTTCTTTCCTTGAGAGGAGATATTTTTTTATTCATTTCTAGTTTTCTACCGCGTAACAGAGCACATTGGTTTTTCTTATCATTTTGTCGTATTGTTTTGAAAAAAATATATATTAAAAAAAGATATTTAGAACGAAACATATTTGTCATTTTAATTAAACAAATACTTCAATAATAAAAATATATCAAGTTATAAAATTTTACTAAAAAATAATAAACACATAAAATTTAACTTTTCAAACCATAAAGACTAATTCTCTTACTATTTAAATTCGCCTCAGAGTAAAAGAAATAACTATAGTGCGAAGAAATTTCTGTCCGGAAAATAATATAAAATTTAACTAATAATTGATATAAAAAATATAGAGAAACGTGAGATTAACTAGAATCTTGGGCTTATTTTTTTTTTTTTTAAGGTTAGTGATTTTATCTTGGGCTTACTTAGATCTAGGCTTTTATTTATGGTTACTGCTTCTGATCGGATCTGATTAATTAATTGAAATCTAATTGGTCATGTTTGATTGAGAAGTAAATGGTGGATTAAATCCTCTACTCTACTTTTAAGGAGCCAAACGAGAGAAGTAAATTTGAAGGAGTAATATGGAAGAATATTTGAGTTAATCCAGAGTAAGTTACTCTATCTCTCTAGATGGAGTAACTTACTTCACTTGTGATTCCTGCAATTAGTGTAACATCATGTTACAATTTTCTCTCTCTTTATACACTTACTCCACTAAGTTCTAACTAAACATGATTATTTTAATTTATCTTAGTTTAAAGTAAACAATTTAATCTACTCGACAATAAATATGACTCTTAGTGGAAGTTCCCGATATTTTTATTAATACCCCAAAAAAACAAACTATCAAATCTGCTCCCACCCCAACTTTATTTTTATTTCTACCCTAACCGCCCGTGGGCTGGGCGGTCCACTTTTCCCACCTGACCGCCCAGCGCCTGGGCGGTCCACTACGCTGATCTGACCGCCCAGCAGCTGGGCGGTCCGCTATAAAACCCCTATAAAAGGGGTTTTTCTCTCTCCTGATGAGCACAATACTCATTCCCCCATTCCAAAAAAATTTCAGAACCGAAATGAGAGAAAGAGATGCGATTTTAAGGCGAGTTGAGGCGATTTTGAGGCGATTGTGCACAGTAATTCCAGCACAGTAATTCCGGTACAGTAATTTCAGCACAGTAATTTCAGCACAGTAATTCCGGTACAGTAATTTCAGCACCGTAATTCCAGCACAGTAATTCCATAACAGTATTTCCAGAACAGTAATTCCAGAACAGTAATTCCAGAACGGAAATATGTTGGTTGCACTGTATGTGGGCGGGAAGTTTACCCGGGGTGCGGAGGGAGCACAGTACACTAAGGAAGCAGCCTACGGCTTCGAGGTAAATGAAAATACCTCATTTGGTGAATTGAAGGGAATAGTGTATGAAAAGATCGGTGTGAACCCCAACCGGTGTGATATAGATTTAGCTACCCGGATTAACACAGTAAGTGGTGGTAGACCTTACTATACCAGGTATCCAATAACAGATGAGTCGTTATGGAGGAGTGTTTACAACACTTTTCAGTCACAGGGGGTAATGGTAATTGACTTATATTCTAGGAGAGTTCAGCGTGAACCCGGGGTTGGAACATATAGGGAAAATAGAGGTTATGATCACTCGGGTTATGACAACCCGCGTCACTCGAGTTATGATAGCTCGAGTTATGAGCACTCGGGTTATGACAACTCGGGTCATGAGCACTCGAGGTATGACAACCCCCGCCACTCTAGTTATGATAACCCCCGCCACTATAGTTATGGCAACCCCGGCCCCTCGAGGTATGACAACCCCCGCCACTCGAGTTATGAACCGCCCGTATCACCCGTTTATGAGAATTTTGTACCTGATTTTACCACCGATCTACCACCACCACCACCTCCTCCTGAAACCCCAATCCAACCCAGATTTCCATCTGTACCACCATCAATACCTTTAGTGTCACCCATTGCTACCCGGAGAGACCTTGACCTTGATGCTGAGCTCGATGCCGTACCACAAAGAAATTTGGAAACAGGTGACGAATGGGAAGGGGATTGGGATTCTGATCACCTGTCAGAAGGTGATGGAGATTATTTACCTAAGGAAGACAGATTTCCGATTAGAGGTCGGACAGATAGGCATCCGTGCCCCACATTCAACGATACCACTGCTTTTGAAGAGGCAGACATCTCATTTTTTGGGCCACGTGTCAGGTACAGTCAAGAGCTTGCTCCGCAGCAGGTTTACACCAACATAGATGAACTTGTGAAGAAAATACATGAGGTCCATGTTCACGGCAACTGAGAGTGCATAACTGAAAAAAGGGACCGAAGAAGGTTAGTAATTGTTTGTGCTAACGAAACGCATTGCCACTTCCGTCTCTATGCAACCCTTGTGGGTAAAGGCGAGGCATGGATTATTAAGAATTGTGAACCACCTCACACATGCAAGGCTGCGTCATCAAGGAAAGACCATGCAAATCTTACGGCTTCACTTATTGCCGATGTAATTGAGAATGACGTTAAGGAGGACCCATCGATGAGCCTTAAGGAGGTCGCTAGACATGTCAGATGCGTTTACAAGCATGTCGTGCCAAAATACAACAGGTTGTGGAGAGGGCGTGAACTTGCAATTTGCCGAATGTTCGGTAGCTGGCATGGTTCATACAACTTGCTTGCACCATTGCTACAGGCCATAGTAAGTACAAATCCCGGCACTGTCTTTGAATGTTGGAATATAAGCGTACCGACTGTCGACAACGCGTTGCAATTCAAGGCCATAGCATGGGCGTTCGGTCCATGTATTCAAGCTGTGCCATACATTAGACCGGTAATCACTGTGGATGCATGCTTCCTGTCTGGCCGTTACGACGGGAGACTGCTGATCGCATGTGCATATGATGCTGAAAACCAGTTGTTGCCTTTGGCCTTTGCAATTGTTGAGGAGGACGGAGAAAACTGGGGATTTTTCATGAGGTTCGTAAGAAGACAAGTGGTTGGCGACCGGTTCTTTTGTGTCATATCAGACCAGCACAAATGAATCAAATATGTTTTTGATCCGCCAGATTTCGGGTGGTCGACAGCGAACGGCGATTGTGTGCATAGGCTGTGTATGCAACATGTTACAGACAACCTACACAAGAACTGCGGATCTGCAAAATGGGTTGCAGATACATTCAGAATTGGTTGCAAGAAGAAGAAGCCGAGAAGGGTGAAGAGATGTTCAAAGATTTTGCCAAGGTATGTATATTTTTATTTGTTGACTTATATTTTTTGAATTATTTAATCAAACGTTTTCTCATCTGAATTTTTTTTTTTACAGTACTGTCCAAAGGCAAATTTGTACTTACTCAAGGTGGGAAAAAATAATCCCTCCGATCTGGCTGAGCCACCCGCATATGAGAAGATATTGCAAGCCCGTGATGGAGGTTTCCGATGGGGAATTATGACCACAAATGGGTCTGAGTCCTTGAATGCTGTTTTCAAGCAGAACCGGCAGTTGCCCGTGGCAGCAATTGTGGAGGACACCTTCTACAAGTTAAATGCATGGTTTGTTGCACGGCGTGTTAAAGCCCTCGAATTACTGTCCAGGTATGTATATTTTTATTCAGAGATTTTGCCAAGGTATATATATTTTTATTTGTTGACTTATATTTTCTGAATTACTGTCCAGGAATCAAACGTTTTCAACAAGGGTGGAGGGGAAACTAAGGAAACATAGGGAGAAAGGTGCAGCTATGAGAGTTGTCCCGTACGGGGATAACCAAATGGAATTCGAAGTGCACTGTCCAGATGAGTTTGCTCCAACCGGCCGTAGACCGGATGTGACTATGGAGTTTGTGAAAAGGATGTTCAAGTATGTTGTTATTTTTGCACCTGACAATACTGTAACATGCACTTGCCAAGGAATCCAGTTGGTCCACCTACCTTGTTCTCATGTTATGGCAGTGTGCCGAGAGAGAAACTTCTCTGAGGATGATTATGTCGCTGACATGTACCGTACCGATTACCTTGCGAGTACTTGGGGTGCATCTTTCCATCCTTATCCCAACCAGTATCAGTGGCCGCCCTATGTTGGTGATAGAGTCTGTCCCGCAAGCGGGTGGATCAGAAAAGGAAGAAGACCCCACAAGCGTCAAGTAATGACCATGGACGAGATGGAAGGTAGGCGAATGGGACATCAAGCCCGCCGTTAAACAACTGACAGGCAGCGAGCAGGTACGGTTGATTTTATTTATTTACTTATATTTTATTTGTTTACTTATATTTTATTTGTTTACTTATATTTTATTTTGATTTTATTTCAACTGGAATGCAATGCAGATGCCATTAACGAAGCCAACGAAAGAGAAAATGCTAGAGTTGTTGCTGAGGCTACCGGTAGTAGCCACCGCACTCATGAAAGCCCAGGAACCGGTAGTAGCCGCCGCACTCATGAAAGCCCAGGAACCGGTAGTAGCCATGGAGAGACATCCGGTAGTGTCGCACAACCAGCTGAACCCAGACCCAGACGTCGTATTTTGAGTTTGTTCGGCCGTCGTCGCTGATTACCAAGTTTTGTTAAATTATGTTATGAACTATTTTAGATGTATATTGTGAACTATTCTAATTGGTAGTTTGTGAACTATGCAATTTTTTATTTGCCTCGATTATTTTATATGCTTCATTTTTGTTATTTTTATTACTTAATTACGTATACAAAAACTAACAACATAAAATATAAACAAACACAAAACTAATGAAATAAAGTCTACGACATAAATTCTTAAAAATTCTACAACATAAATTCCTAAAAAATCTACTTCTTACAACGAGCCTTGAAAGTGCATGGCACAAAGTCATCATCAGAGTTTGCCTGATCTGGATCAGTCACAGTAGACGAAGTGGTAGCCTTACCAGTACAAGGAACAAACTTATCGTCCGATGCTGGAGGCTCTGGATCAACTTTCTTCTTTTTCAAACCAAAGCCGTAGAGGTTTTCCACAAAGTCATCGTCTGAAATTTCATACTGAACATGTCGTCTCTTCCATTCCTCCAGCTTACATGTCTCACAATTAAAAAAATCACGACATATTTGACACTTGTACTTTTTTTCTTCATTTTACCTCGATCACTAATTGACCCTCCTCTCGCTACGCCACGATCTCGGTTGCTCGCTTTCTTACCTCGTTTGTTACTGTCCATACCTCTACTCGCCTCAAAATCGCCTCTCTTTCTCTCTTTCGGTTCTGAAAATTTGTTGGAAACTTGGAATGAATACTGTGCTCATCAGGAGAGAGAAAAACCCCTTTTATAGGGGTTTTATAGCGGACCGCCCAGCTGCTGGGCGGTCAGATCAGCGTAGTGGACTGCCCAGGCGCTGGGCGGTCAGGTGGGAAAAGTGGACCGCTCAGCCCACGGGCGGTTAGGGTAGAAATAAAAATAAAGTTGGGGTGAGAGTAGATTTGATAATTTGTTTTTTTTGAGGTATTAATAAAAATATCGGAAGTTCCCTTCTCAGTCTAACTTGGCAGAAAAGAAAGAGTACAAAAGTACAAAAATTACTATTTAGTAAAGACAGAATATGTTTTTTTATCTATTTATTATGCGGCGTGACAGAGCACATGGTTTTTACGATCATTTTAATGTATTGGAAAATACTGGTGACTGATGAGTAATTAACAGTAGCAAGCAATCTCTTAAATTTAATGGATCCAGCCTGTGCTCAAGAAAGAGTACACAAGTTACATAGTCAGCGCGCTGCATGTTTCTGATCCGATCTGAGTAAGCAATTGAAATTTAATTATCTAAATTCTCAGCCCCACTTGACATAAAAAACCTTCTTTCGTTGAGAGGAGATATTTTTTATTCATTTCTAGTTTTCTACGGCGTAACAGAGCACATGAGTTTTTCGTGTCATTTTGTCGTATTGTTTTGAAAAAAAAATATTAAAAAAAAATATTTAGAACGAAACATATTTGTCATTTTAATTAAACAAATACTTCAATAATAAAATATATCAAGTTATAAAATTTTACTAAAAAATAATAAACACATAAAATTTAACTTTTCAAACCATAAAGACTAATTCTCTTACTACTTAAATTCGCCTCAGAGTAAAAGAAAATAACTATAGTGTGAAGAAATTTTCTGTTCAGAAAATAATATAAAATTTAACTAATAATTGGTATAAAAAATATATAGAAACGTGAGATTAACCAGAATCTTGGGCTTATTTTTTTTTTTTTAAGGTTAGTGGTTTTATCTTCGGCTTATTTCGATGTAGGCTTTTATTTATGGTTACTGCTTCTGATCGGATCTGATTAATTAATTGAAATCTAATTGGTCATGTTTGATTGAGGAGTAAATGGTGGATTAAACCCTCTACTCTACTTTTAAGGAGCCAAACGAGAGAAGTAAATTTGAAGGAGTAATATGGAGGAACATTTGAGTTAATCCAGAATAAGTTACTCCATCTCTCTAAGTGGAGTAACTTACTCCACCTGTGAGTCCCGCTATTAGTGTAACATTATGTTACAATTTTTTCTCTTTTTATGAGCTTACTCCACTAAATGAGGTTACTTAACTAAGTTCCAACTAAACATGATTATTTTAATTTATCTTAATTTGGAGTTAACAATTTAATCTACTCTACAATCAAATATGACCATTAGTTGAAGTTATTAGTCCAACTTGGCATAAAAGAAAGAGTACCAAAGTACACAAATTGCTATTTAGTCAAGACAAAATATGTTTTTTAAGCAAAATAAATTTCAAGCAATCACAAATTTGACACACGACTCCCTCAATTCCTCCCTCCCTTATTGTATTTCTTTGTAATATTTTTAGATACAGAGAAAAAGCAAGACAGTGCTTAAATATAGATACAAGGTAAAAGTTATTTTTAGTATTTTCCTTTTTCCAAAAATAACAAAACAAACAAGGAAACAAAAAACAGAATGAAGGAAGAAATCCAACTGTGCCTTGCGTATCACATTAGCTCAGATATGCACCTCCATATTTCCTTCTTTATTCATTTGCCTATAATACCAATGAATATCTAAACAATGGACATGGAAATCAATCAAGAATTAGGAGTTTGAATGCCAATGTAACCAAAACCAGCAACAAAAAATGCGATGCCTTGAACGAAGAGGTAAAGGAAGTATCCTTTCTTAGAGATCGCTGCATCATAGTATCCACAAAAGAACATAAAAGCTCCAATACCCAGTTCGGAGTAATAGAACCTGATAACAAAAAGATAATAAATAGTAAGAATGTAAGATACAAAACAATAGTACTTGAAATCAGAGATCAGATGAGTGAAATAATTTGTAACATTTTAACTCAAATATAGGTTCAAATTGTCTGATACTGGTAAATAGCAAAGGCAATCAAGGAGCAATATGGGAGATTAGAGGTACCTGTCCGTGATTCCCGCTTTCTTCTTCTTTAGTTTAGGAATACAAGGCTTTGTAAGATGTGAATCAGCCGACTTATCAGTAAGCAATGAATCGACCAACTTATCAGCTTCACTTATGTCTATAACAACAGGCTTAGTCTTGTGAGCATCTCCTAGCTTTTCAGTGACAACCCATTCATTGACTCTTCCAACCTCAAATAGGCCCGTCAGTGCCGCCTTTAGTCGGTGCAGTGACATTACATTCTCAAAAAGTATCCAGATAAACACGAGATGAAACGAACTGAAACAAAGAAAATAAAAGATGGAAAAACAGTCCCGCTTATATATTTTTTTTACAGAGTAAACTGTACAAAGTTATATGATATATCTCTTGTGTTACCTCGGTGTGCCGACAGATTTACATAAGGTAATTATTGTGGGGACATAAACAACCCCCCAGTAAGGAATATCCACCTCAGGGAATAAAACCGATAGCGGGATCACAGTGCAGTAATAAATGAAGGTTACGGTGTGCGCCACAATCTTTCCAATAAAAAAGAAGTCGTATACGATATGCACCTTTTTCCAGAATGAAACTTTCTGATAGTGAGAAAAAAGGATCAAGGTAAAAACACATTCTTGACTATTGTATTAGTTAATATAAAGGCAAAACAACAAGAGGCTTACATTGTTTTGCATAATTTCAACTGCCATTTTCTTGAAGAGATTGGCAGGACCACACGACCACCTGTGCTGTTGAAATCGAAATGCCTTGAAAGTACTTGGTAGTTCACTTTTAACCTATTACAGCACACAATCAAGTCCCTCGAGAAATTAGTCTCTATGTGGTTGCAAACAAATGAAAGGGGCAATTAGAATAATCTCTACCAAATGTTGACAATTTGTTCATTCATTATTGACAAGCATAAAGGTAGAAGGACAATACTTGTACATCACCAACATAAATAAACTTCCAGCCTCTGAGGGTGGCTCGAACCGCCAAATCCATGTCTTCAACTGTCGTACGATCCTGCCACCCACCGGCATCTGCAATTGCAGCGATTCTCCAGACACCTGCGGTCCCTGACAAACAACAACACATTGAATTAGCTATAATTAAAGGGAGGTTACCACAAAAAAAATTTGGTTAATAGCATGTGCAAGTTTCATTGGTCATGTCATCCTAATACATCAAGAACACTTTCATTGGAGCATTTCACCAAACACATTACGTGCATGAAATTAAATATGCCGAGCATCTCATGATTGTCTGTGATGGTTGATTTGTGCAATGTCATCATCATCCAATAATATAATTTACAAAGGGTTCCGATTGTTACCGTTAAAACCGAAAAATGCAAACATGGTAGAGCCTGACTCTTGCTCGACCTTGAAATGGTAATCAAGCGACATCTCTTGAAGTCTAGTCATCAGGCATTCGTCCGCATTCACTACATGCAAGATAAATCATTTAGTATCTTTTAAAGCATAGATCATATCAGTTCATATCTGTACTTGTGTCAGCAGAATGATATGTACCGAATCTCCAACGACTTTGAACGAGTGCAATGTCAGGGTTATGCATTAGAAAAGGCACCGTTCTCAGGAGGAAATCGGATTCGGGTTGAAAATCAGCATCAAACATCGCAATGTATTCGCAATCTTGCACATAGTCATGCTTCATTCCTTCTTTAAGAGCCCCTGCTTTGTACCCTTTTCTGTTGTTTCTAACTTCATATTTTATATTTACACCTTTGTTCTTCCACTGTTGGCATTCCAACTCCACCAAATCCTATAAAATAAATAATTCTCTACTAGTGATTTTTTTTCTTCCCTTTTTGTGAAAGAAATTTTAAATTATTTTCATAGGAGCATGGAGACACTAATTTTATGGTCAATTGACGAAGTCAACGAATATATTGGAGTATCTAAATTAGCTTGTGGTACTTATTCTGAAAATAATTTTTACTTTTATTTGTCATAAACATAAAGATATCCTCACAGCCGATGCATGAAAAATAACCCGTCCTGAGTCTCCTCACAGTACTGACTCTTGAGTGAGGCTATGGTGCTATGTATGGCGCATAATGGTCCGTACTATAGATTGATATTTTTATTTTTAAAGTTCAAATAATCGATCTGAATTGTTCAACATGATCTCCGCATAGATAATGTACTTGTAGATTAAATTTTATATTTTTTTACTATTTGTTTAGATAAGTAGAAAATTACTTGATCTAAACATTCTAGACCGTTCAAAAGTAGTGATTTTTCACCTATCTAAAAAAATATTAAAAAAATAAAAATAAAAAATTTAGTCTACGAGTGCATAAAATTTTTACATGGAGATCACGTTGAACGGTTCATATCAATTATTTAGATTTTGAAAACAAAAATATCAATTTGTAGTATGGGAGGGGATTATGTTATGTCCGAAGCTATTTGGACTGCATCATCGTCCAAAGCATTTTTTGTCCATCCGATTAAGTTTATATTTTAACTTCTTATTTGTATAACGGGATAAATTGTCCCGTTCTATCTATATATCAAATTTCCGCCAAAACGTTCCCTATCTGCGATATTTTATTTTATTTTTTTCAATTAAAAAAATCGGAAATTTACAGGGCCCATTGACACCTAGATACAACTGTACTAGAGCATGCTTCTCCTCACGAGACGATTTTGCTCTGGACAGTTGGCCATGTGAATATTAATTATAACGGATTAGTCTTTAATTTAGTAACGGCAGCTATAGGGTAGAAGCATTTTCATATTTATATTCCCTAAAAATTAATCTCACACCTACATTCTATTTTTTTACTCATTAAAATTTTTATTTTTATCCGTTAAAATTATCAGGTAACAAAACATTAACAGGTGGATAACGAATAATAATAATAATAATATAATAATTATTTTTATTATGTTTTACATATAGAACATCAAAATTCAACATTTCACACATATTTATTCACATTACTAATAAAAAATAAGAAAAAAATAAATGTGCAATTAATTCTAACTAAATTGTTTTTATATAAAACAAGAGAATTTGAAAACACAAATATCTCTTTGGAAAAATTCAATTATTTAACTAAATACAAACATGCAAATAAAAGTAATATGTTTAACATTTTTCTTATAGCAAAAACCATACATTAAATAACAAAATTTAATAATTACAGAACTAATTATTGCTCAAACATTTCATATAATTTTATTTTATATAATTACCCTATAGGGTAACGGGTACGAAATAGCCTTTGCTCATACCCGTACCCGTTTAGCTAACGAAAAAAATCCTTACCCATACCCGATAAACTAACGAAAAAAACCTTAACCATATCCGCCTTAACGAATACGGTACGGGTAGGGTAAACCGTTAAAAGGGTATCATTGACACCCCTAGATGGATCTAGGATTTTTGTCAGGAGGTAAGAAAATAGTGAATCGGATTTAAATAGCTAATTGGATTCAAATCCATTAGCAAATCGGATAATAGATAAAAAAAACAATACTTTAACTTATAATTTTTAATGCTCCGACTTCTAATCCTAATTATCGATCAAAATTCATATAATTTATTTTAATTTTACTCCTAAATTTAATCCAAATTACAAATCAGAATTCCAGAGAGGGGCAAAAAAAATTCAAAAAGGACAAAGTCGGTCCGGACCTAGAAATTTCTATAAAAATTCAAAATCCAGTAACTGCCCCCCTGAACCAATGTGGATCCGCCCTTGACTTCAACCTAATATAATTGTGTTGTTGTATTCCTATAGATAACTGGAATACATCGAACCGAATTCTACTTAATGTCCGATCGGACCCATACGATCCGTATCAAGATTCGCACGGACGACTCTAATTAGTGTGGATCAAGTATATACAAATCTTGATACAGATTGAACGACCCTGATCTAATATTAGATCGAATTTGATCTAGCTTGATGTCCATAAAATTGTCCACTACTAGATAACTGTGAATCTATGAATCTATGAACAGGAGTGAAATGCACATTATCTTGTTCTATCAAGCAGTTGTGCTTTATGTGACTATGTGACCACATTATCTTCTATTAAGCGTTAATTTCGCGCTCTCTACTTATGGCGGGACCCGTACAACTGATCGGACCCTTTTTTTCAGGGCAAAGTCACGTGCATAAATACTGCACAAAGGTTTATGTCAGAAGGAATAATTTTATGTTTTTCAGTAATCTGTTTTTTCTGTTTAAAAAAAAAAATTGTCATCGTCAATTAACCCAATAAAAGGCAGAAAAGCGAACCCATTTGAAATTTTTTTATAAACCATAATTAAAAAAAATTAGCAAACTAATTCGATTAGTTTCGTTTTTACAAAAATTATAAGAATCGAATTGTCATTTCAGTCCAAAGTTCATTTTTATGTACCGAATTTCCATTTCGGTATGAGGTGTTTTCATGCAAAAAGATAATCTACTCTACATGAAAACTTGTGAAAACACCTCATACCGAAATGACAATTCAGTACATAAAAAAAACTCATTCGGACCGAAATGATAATTCGATTCTTATGGTTTTTGTAAAAACGAAACTAATCAAGTTGGTTTGGTAAATTCTTTTTTTTTTAATTATGATTTCTACAAAAAAAACTCCCCCATTTGTATACTTTGAAGTTTTCGTGGTACAAATATGTTATAATCCAAAATAGAAATTAATGTGAGGCAATGTTTTGACAATTTGCAGTACCAATAATTTGTTTTAACCCGTCATTCATTCTCAATTTAAAACTTTTATATTTTAGAAATAATTGCAACATACATTTAATTTATACATATATTTAAATAATATCATTTAGATTTTACAAAATTAAATCATATATTTATTATTATTTATTTATATACGTAGGATGTGTATCAAATTTTGATGGAATTAAAAATATGTTTAGCAGTCTAGCAAGCAATTTTAAATTTTAATGGTGTGATTTTCTTGACTATATAATGAATTATAAATCAAACGCTAAATTGACTCAGATTTATATACACGTCACTTAAAAATTACGAACACATTTACAAAAAAAAAATTAATTAAATAATATTTTTAAAATTCATGAACCATACATTCCGAATATTTCTAAAAGTTTAGTGTAGGCTAAAATTACCATTATATTAATATATTTTCCTGTTCATTTTTTTCAGTGAAATTTCCATGTTCTTGTATCTTAATAGAGGAGGGTTCAAATGCCTCTATTTTTCATGCCTCCACCATGCCTCTATTTTTAAAACTTTAATAACTCAAAATTTAAAACCTAAAAGTCAAAATAAAACCGTTGGATATGATTACATCATTTTATCTATACACGTGTAAAAAATTATGATATTTCAATTTTGTTTTGGTTGTCATCAAGAGCTTGTAAAAAACTTACTAATGGGGATAATTTCTAGACGTTGATTTTTGAACTTATTGATTCACATGAAAACAAAATCGAAATGTGATAATTATTTATGAGCCCATAAATAAAATGATGTAGATCATATCCAACGGTTTTATTTTGACTTTTAAATTTTAAATTTTGAGTTATTAAAGTTTTTAAAAATAAAGGCACGATAAAAATACAAAAAATAAAGGCATTTGATCCATCCTCATCTTAAGAACTCCATTTAGCAATCATCATAATTTCATACGCAAGAAAAATAAACAAATAATATTACCTTGATAACAAGATCAGTCGAATCATCCAATACTTGTATTATTACCCGGTCTGATGGCCATTCCAATCCACATGCTGCTCCTATAGAAAGCTTGTATACCTTCGCACACATACCAAAGGTTAGACCAAACCCAAACCAATCAATTTTTTTACAAATTTCCATGCTAAGAGAAACAATGCCAATAATAAACTACCTCTTTCTCATTGTACATGGGTATTTGTACAAGCACCATTGGATAAACAGTGGTCCCCATTTCTTCGTCTTGTTTAATGGGTTCCCATTTGTATCTCTTCTCTGGTTTTATCTTGAAAATTCTCACTGTTAGGCTAACTGCTCCGACGAATAATTTCTCTATCAAGATCATCACAGTCAAGGCAAGACATATGACAAGCACAAACCGCAACAATGGCACTATGAAATAGGAAAGAAGCTGATTCCAGCTTTGTACCAGCAGCTTCAAAACATTCTGCCATTGTATGGTTGTGCCAAGTTCTCTCCATAGTCTTCTTATGTATTGAACACCTGAAATACATTGCTATGAGGCAATTACATGAGCGCTTTGTGCTCGAGTGTGTCTGTGCATTATAACAGTGTATAAAGGAAATGATTTTTGGAAATGGGATGTACCAATCAACACATTGGTTGTTCCATCAGCTTCCATCCACACAGCAACTGAGAAGAGATGTTGCAAGTTTGCAACTTGCAGCAACCTTTTCTACTTTTCCTCTGTTTTTATGTTCTCTCTTTCTTGGTGATAGGTGGAGACCCCTATATGGTAACTTATAGTTTTTTCGGTATCAATTATTTAATGGGGCCAGAGAGTTGTGGGGAGAGATCCAGAAAAGGACTACCAAAGCTAAGAGTTAGATTTCTCAAGCTTGGGTCAATTAGCGTGTCAATGGGGAAGCATGTGAACTGTTTTTTTAAGGGGGTGATATGGAAAGTGAAAGGGGATCCAAAGAGTTATAAGCCAACTGTACAATGAGAAATTGAGATGGTAATTCACTGATCAGTGTCAATAGCATGTTCTTTGGGACAGTCCGATTTGATCGGAATGGTCTGTCTAGGTTTCGTTCGATTTGGATTATTACAAATGTACCCCTCAATTAATGATGGTGTTTTTCATTTAAGGCGATTCAGGTCAAGGTCAAGATGACAACCTCCTCACCCATGCGGAGCTAACATAATTTCCTGACAATTTAAGGATAGCATGCAGCACATGTGGAGCTAACAAAACTCGCATTAATTTTTCTTAATATTTCATAGTACAAATTAAGGAAACACCAAGGTAAAGGAACCGAATCCTCTGCCCACCTATGGGCTGGAAAATCCTGCCCATCATTGAATTTAGCCAATCTCTGCTTGACACGTGGCTGCTATTTTTCATCCCATTAATAATAATTAAAAAAATAACTTTCCAAACTAATTAATTAATGAGAATCTTTTCTTTTCCTTTGTCTTTTCACCTTCCATTTTAAAACTAATTAAAAGTAACTTTACTGTTTCTTCTTCTCTGTACCTCTCAACGGTGAGAAAATAAAAATTACATGGAGGCAAACCAATACCTGATACTCTTTGTAATTACTTTATCATGAAATTGCTCTTTGTAATTTCTGATTTTGTGAGAATCGTCAATAATCTAATACTCTCAACACACCAACGCAAACTAATACTGACCATATGTATTTTGAAAATTTGAGGCGTATGGGCTATTAGTCTATGAGTCTTCTCTCCTTCGTACCAGTGCCGGCTATACCAGTCCGGTACAGATCCGTTTGTGTCATTTCCTTCATTTTTTTATCAGTCTCCTTGTGTCACTATATATGGTCCCTTTTTTATTTCACTCCATCTTCTCCCGACCTTTACCAGTACCAGTTCGGTACCGTCTATTACAACCCGACTTTCTTGTCAGTGTACCACTTTACCCTGCCCCAGTCTCGTACCAAGTCGGTATCGCTTTCCTCTGTACCAGTCTCACTAGTTTTATGCTGGCCAATACCACCTCAGTTCGGTATCACTTCCCTCCTATTGAATTTGACACTAGTACAAAATACTAGTAAATTCCATAATCCCTTTAAAAACCCTTTTACCCTGATATACTGGTTTTACATTGAAACATCAAAGTATTACATAGATTGATATAGTTCACACTTGAATTTCTGCATAGCATACTGTTATCCCATGACTATGATATATCTAACAATAGCTTAAATTCTTAATATATCTTATTATTAAAAAAAAATCAATGTCCATTGTAAATTATTATTAATAAACAAATCAATGTTTGTTGTAAATCTTACTTTCGATATTACATGATTTACTTCATTAAATATAAACAAATCAATAAAATTTACCTCAACTGAATTACATCTTCCAATCTGTATTCTGGCAAATCGTTGAGTATATTTGATGGGCTTTTGCTTGAAGTTCCAATTTATTGAATAATATGCAGATAATCCATGTCAATGCATAAATTCAAGTCCAAAACATTTTCTGATGCCATCTAAATGATTAAAATAATTTACACGTTAGACTTGACTCTCAAATTACTAACGAGTTATATCTCGAGAAGCTTTGGTCAGTTGTCAGAGTTGCAACAGTTGCAACTAATTAAGTACCAATAACCTTACTGGTAAAATACCAACAAAAATTTTTATACACAGCATTGACTAATTTTGAGGTGGATAGCAAAGGACAAATTGATATATTGATTTCGCTCAATTTAATAATCTAATCTTATTTTATTCATGGCAAAAACGCCTAAGTACTGGTACTATACTGCTGAGAGGTTGAAATCTTTATGGTAAAGAAGGCTTTGAAATTTGACTTGTATACAACAGAAAATATAAAAACATATAAAAATGACATACAAATAAAATATTTTGCTACTTTAGTTAACTCAAGAATTCTTCATGGAAAGAGATTGCCTCCATGTATTTTTTTCTTCACCATTGAGAGGTACAGAGAAGAAGAAACAGTAAAGTTATTTTTTAATTAGTTTTGAAATGGAAGATGAAAAGACAAAGGAAAGAGAAAAGATTATCATTAATTAATTAGTTTGGAAAGTTATTTTTTTAATCCACATTAATGAGATGAAAGATAACAGCCACGTGTCAAGCAGAGATTGGTTAAACTCAATGGTGGGCAGGATTTTCCTGCCCATAGATGGGCAGAGGATTCGGTTCCCAAGGTAAAAGTTTGGTTGCTACTAAAACTAAAGTGTAAAGATTTTAGCAGATTAGTTTTGGTTTCATGCAGTGCGCTGTGAAAGTCAAAACTGTTTCGTTAAAATCTTTATCTGAATTTAAGAAGGATTAAGTTGTTTTTTCTATTTTATTTCTGATATTTTACATCTCTCTAGTAAAATGTCCATAAATAAATCTCAGTTTATGACAGTAGACCTACATAATGAAGTAAGTGTAAAGTAAATTAATCCGTCTAAAAGAATAAAGTTTCTTACTCAGAATTAACTACTTTTTATTCCATCTTACTTCTCGTTTAACAATTTAAGTATGAAGTAAGGAGTTTACTTCACCTTTTACTTCACAAATAAACATATTCCAAAAAAAAAAAAACAATAACTACAACTTTAAGTACCCACTAACCCTAAAAAAACTACAATTTAAAGAAATTAAAGAAATTTTATAGGCAAAACTAAAAAAAGCGCATTTATAAATGAGTAAGCTCTTTACTCCACATTTAAGCAGTCAAACGAGGAGTAAATTTGAAAGAGTAAGATAGAGTAATATTTGAGTTAATCTGAAGTAAGTTACTCCACATTTTTTGGTGTAATAGCTTATTCCACCTACGGATCTTGCAGTTAGAGTAACATTTATCTTATAATTTTCCTCTATTCATCAAATTACTCCACCAAGCTCTAACAAAACATAATTAATTCAATCTATCTTAGTTTAATATAAGCAATTTAATCTAGAGTAACTTTACTCCACAAACAAACATGACCGAAAGCATTAACTCAACTCTCTGAATTAGAGAAGATTCCCTGCGCTACAGACCACTGGGTTGGGGGAACCAATTTGGATCCGATGCCCATCGGACTCAAAGTGAGTTCGATGGGTTCGATGACCGTCCGATCTGTTTTAAGATTCGCACCCACAACTTTCTCATCTGCTTTAAAATTTATGTGCACGAATCTTAAAGTGGATCGGACGGTACCTAAACCCATTGGAGCCAAGCTGTTCTCCTGGGTTGGGACACGATCGGAAGTTTGAACAATCCTTCCATTTGATAAATTAACAGGAGTTAAAAGTAAAGTGCATATTAAATTATTTTAAAATATTAGTATTTGATAGTAGTAAAATAAGTAGATGAAGTAATTTAAATGAAAGAACTAAAATATTTGTATATATTATAATAGCAAGTAAAGTATAAGGATAAAATTGTCAAATGTCAAATGTATGATAAGGCAAAGTTTACTCGTATGTTTTTTGCTTCCGCGTCATGAAAGGTAATTAATATGTTTATCGTTTATTGATTTTTTTTCATTATAAAAGAAAACACCGAGGTAGATCTAAAAAGTTTACTAGTTGATGAAAAAAAAAGTACGTTGATTCATACATGTTTCTATTTTTTTTTTATACAAATGTGTGGAAAAATAAATATATATATGATGGTAACTAATAAATATCTATTAGGGAGATAATTGACTTGTCGCGTCACCGCCACATGTAAATCTTATTTTATCAAGTATTGAGTATCATACTTAAAATAATTTTTTTATATAAATTTTGACAAGTGTGAACACATATAAAAATATAATATACCGAGCAAATATTTATGAACAAACATACAGAAATAACTTGGCGCGAGAAAATTAATACCCATACTCGCAATAAAATTGATTGAGACAGTAGCCAGAAGTAGGGGTGTTCCCGTGATTTTTATTTTTACCCAAAAAAAAAATTATTTTCATATAAATAACCACGTTTTTAAAAGAATTTTATTTCTACCCAAACCGCATATATTATTTGCGGCTTGAATTAACAATTCAAACCGCACAGAATATATGCGGCTTGAATTGTGAATTCAAACCGCACAGAATATATGCGGCATGAATTAACAATTCAGACCGCACGGAATATATGCGGCTTGAATTGTGAATTCAAACCGCACAGAATATATGAGGCTTGAATTGAGCAAGTTCTACAAATCAGAAACGGCTTGAAACGGTCGTGTGGTATTAATATACAATCAATAATGAAAATTTCATTTATTATTTTCTTAAATGGTAATTTTTCACCGATAACCCTAGAAATTTATTCACCGACAACCCTAAAGTTATTTTTATTATAAAGAATTATATTACAAAGAATTATATTTTTATTACAAAGAATTTTATTACAAGTCTCATGATCGATATGAATAATCTTATTGCATTTCTAAACAAGCCAAAGGGATCGTTCGATTCAACATGCACAATTCCAAAATAAATAAATAACATGCACACAAAATGGTAAGTAACAATTTGACAATGTCCAGGAAACCCGTACCTGTTGTTGTGGGGTAGTTTACTCCTGCCTCTACGTTACTCCTTACTTCAGAACTCGGACCTAGACCATGTAACACGGTTTCTAAATTAATATTTATACATGTTTTTATATAGACATGTCTGTTGCTAAACTAATTTTTATTAAGTACAAAATCCGAATATCATTGATACGATTTAAACAAAATATATTTGTTAATTGAATAAATGGAAATGGTATTTCATGAGGAATAGGATTAAATTATTGATAAGTTTTTATAATATAATTATTTGTAATAAAAATAGCTTAGGATTATCGGTGAATAAATTTCTAGGGTTATCGGTGAAAAATTACCATTTAATAAAATAATAAATGAAATTTTCATTATTGACTGTATATTAATACCACACGACCGTTTCAAGCCGTTTCTGATTTGTAGAAATTTATTCACCGACAACCCTAAAGTTATTTTTATTACAAAGAATTATATTACAAAGAATTATAATAAAATTCTTTGTAATAAAAATATAAATTTTTATAATATAATTCTTTGTAATAAAAATAACTTTAGGGTTATCGGTGAATAAATTTCTAGGGTTATCGGTGAAAAATTACCATTTAATAAAATAATAAATGAAATTTTCATTATTGATTGTATATTAATACCACACGACCGTTTCAAGCCGTTTCTGATCTGTAGAACTTGCTCAATTCAAGCCGCATATATTATGTGCGGTTTGAATTCACAATTCAAGCCGCATATATTATGTGCGGTTTGAATTCACAATTCAAGCCGCATATATTATGTGCGGTTTGGGTAGAAATAAAATTCTTTTAAAAACGTGGTTATTTATATTAAAATAATTTTTTTTTGGGTAAAAATAAAAATCACGGGGGGTGTTCAAAGGAAAACTGAACCGGCAAATTTTGGTTTAATTGGATCGGTTGTTCGGTTTAAATGGTTTGGTTCGGTTTTGGGATCTCCAAATCGGTTTGAACCGAACCAACCGGTTTAATAAAAAATTGATCGGTTTATAATAGATCGGTTTATTTTGTGTGGTTTATAATGGATCGGTTTATCAAAAACCGGCTTGTGCAGTTATAAAAAATGTTATCCAAATCGGTTTGAACCGAACCAACAGATTTTGAACGGTTCGGTTTTAGATCGGTTTGAAATTTTAATTTGATCAGTTCGGTTGGGTTTTTAAAATTCGGTTCAAACTACAGTTCGGCAAAAAAAGTTCGGTTTGACCCGAACGACCGGTTGAACACCCCCTAGCCAGAAGGCTTCTATGAGTTCTATCTATTATAGATATAACAATGAAAATATCTACTCGTGCAATGCATGCATGTAATGCATATTGAAAGAAATGAGATTCCTGCATTTGAAAAATCGAAAAAACAGAACCAGCTTGAAACGTGTTCCTTGCATATATAGACAATTAGACAGGCTAGCTATCTCGAATCAGGTTTAGACAACAACCATGGGGTGATGGGTAAGCTAATTAACACCGTATATATATATGGACCACATATCCATCCTGTATATGTATTGCCAATAATAGACGATCCCATAAAACAAAATTTGCATATCAAATTCATTAAGAGAAAAACGAAAGAAACAAAACAAAACCATCCCTTGATTGTAGCCAGCTCCAAATGACATGTTGCTGTTTGTCAGTTTATTGTATAGTTTTAAGTTTTCGTTTGATGATAATTTTCACCAAAATTATAGATCTATAGACTTCTTACATCCTAAATTTGTGTTATTATTAGAGATGTTAAATAGAAGATACTTGCAAGTCTATGATTGTGAGAACTAATTAGAAATGTAATTAGCTAGATAATGTAGTGCTGGGTAGAAAATATTTCATGAAATAATGTAGTTAAGCCCATAAATAGACTGTATGCGCTTGTAATAAATACACACAAAATTAACACAACATTAAATTATTTACTCTATTTTTTACTCCCTCTCCAATCCCTTCGAATTTGTATCATCCCAGGTACTTGATTGAGTACAATGAGCTCTCAGCTGAGCAATTGAAATTTGATGCTTATGTAGATATAGAGAGTCCGTTTTAAGATTTGTGTCAAGTTAAAATAAAATTAACACAACATTTATTTACGCTCTTTAGACTCCCCCTTCGCTCTCTAAAATCTAAACAACAAAAAAGAAATACATGGATTCATAAAATTAACCGGTATAAACACCAATTACATTATGAAATGGAATCCTCCCTTCTCGAAGGAAAGAAGGTTTTCCTTTCCGCGGGAACAGGAGATTGGATCTAGCCATTAATGGCATTTCCATAAAGAATTGATAAACATTTTAGTATTCCATTAATTTCGGGTAAGTTAATTAATAAGATAATTATTACATTGTACAAGGTTGTCGTGATATCTTAGTTGCACGCGCAAATTTATATATATTTTTTGGTATATAAAAAGAGGGAAAAAAAAAAAAAATCAATGGGGCTTGTTCCATAAAGGGTTGGACTTGAAGCCAGACAAATTATGCGCTGTTGGAGAGATTGTCTCGTCGGATTACCCCACACATCCAATGCAAATCTTACCTAATACATGCCATTGGTGAGACAGGTTCTTCTAAGTTCAATTATTGGCTCCTATAATTTTTGGTGGCTTCCTGTGCTCAATAAAAATTATGGATGTATGTTAATATCATGTGGTTGCATCCAACAATAGTGGATGTATGCTAATATCATTGGGTTGCTAAATAGTTGGATGGTACAATAGTGGATGTATGCTAATATCATTGGGTTGCTAAATAGTTGGATGGTACAATAGTGGATGTAGAAGGTCATTTTCGTGCTGAAAGATATTGCAGACAGCGGTAACAGGTCTATAATGTACTTTCAAGATTTTACATTTAGCTGCCTGTTAAATTAAATTTTTGGTTGTATTCCTTGTCTGATTTGGGCTTGTTTAGCTGTTAATTAGTTCTCTAATTTAAGTTAGGTACTAAAATGGGAGATTATTAATTAAAGTATAATCTGATGACCATTTTACAAAAAAGTGTAACCGAATTTCTATTTCGAAATGTAATGTAGAAGGATTGTAAGTTTAACCTAATAGACCCAACAAATTCAACTGATTCGCTCAATCTGACTCGAAAAGTCGTAAATTAAATTTTGGTTAATTCGATAAATAAATTTTTTCTATGTATTAAAAAAAGTTAATTTAAAACTCAACTCAAACTGTGTAGATTATAATGGTAAATATTACTGTAAACATGTTGTCTTGTAATTTTTTTTTAATTTTAATTAGAACCTTTTTTAGAACAAAGGAGTTGGCTACGGTGCTACGCGTAGCATAGAGGGCCTCCATGCTATGGTTCAATATTTGAGTTTTCAAAATTCTAACGGTCGATCTGAACCGTTCAACATGATCTCCATATAAATATGTAATTGCAAACCAAATTTTACATTTTTTAGAATTTTTTTACTATTTTATTATATAGGTAGAAAATCACTTGATCTGAATGGTACAGAATTTTCAGATCAAGTGATTTTCTACCTATCTAAAAAAATAGTAAAAAAATTCTATAAAATGTAAAATTTGGTTTGCAAGTACACATTCATATGGAGATCATGTTGAACGGTTCGGATCGACCGTTAGGATTTTGAAAACTCAAATATTGAGCCGTAGCACGGAGGCCCTCTATGCTATACGTAGCATATTACCCAGATTCTAGATCAGAGTTGGCTACAGTGCTACGCGTAGCATAGAGGGCCTCCATGCTATTGAGTTTTCAAAATCCTAATGGTCGATCTGAACCGTTCAACATGATCTCCATATAAATATGTACTTCAATATTGGATTAAGTCGTATGTTTATAATGAGTCTGGCTAGTATAACATCAGTGTTATTTCAGCTTATATAACACCAACTCCAAAATCTATCAAATCGACTTCAAACAGTAAACTCAAACCGTTCAAACCGGTTTACTTCATTAGTTATGCGTTTACATGCAAAATTTATAATTTTTTGAATTTATTTAGTATCAAGTCAAGCAGTCAAATGTGTGAGTTTTTATGTTAATTTTAATACATTTATTTTTCAACATTTTTTACCGCTTGATTTGATATTAAAATAACTTGAAAATATAAAAAATTTGCATGTAAACACATCACTCATAAAGTAAGTCGGTTTGAACAATTTGAATTAGTCGTTTAAAGTCTATTCAATTAATTTTGGAGTTAGTGTCATATGACACCGATGTCATACTAGCCAAACTCGTTTATAACGTATCGTTCTCTTACATTTTTTGTATCAATTTTATAATATGGAACCCGAAAATTCACAACAAATTTGATGGTTTTCAATTTATAATTAATTAGTTATGAATTGAAAATATTGTTATCCTATTGTTGTAAAATAAATTGACAATATAGACAAAATCTGTCGAGCTCAATCCCTTTAGAGAATTCGGATCATCTCCGGTACCGTAGAAGCTTTTAGAATTAGTGAATTCATACTGTTTTTTAAACTTTGCACGAATCTCAAAGCACAAATAATACTGCCTCCATACGCCATCCCGAATAGACACCGACTAAGAAATAAATCTTAAACCGTAGAGTGAAGACAATCTCCTAAACATACCGGAGAGGATTTTTCGTTACCTTTAGAGTCGAGACACCTACTACTGTTTAATTGTCTATACACAATTACACACACAAAACACAACACGTGTCTCTGTCAAGAGAAAGTAAAAGAAACAAAATTACAAATGCTCAAGGACCATGAATTTAATGGAAGTTTTTAGTCTATCACTGAGCACAATAAAGAAATAATTATTTTATGTTTTAAAACATAAGATGATTATGCCAAAAGGTTGAACATATGTATTTAAAATATACAAAATCCTTATCTCTTCTTTGGGGCAATTTCATGTATAACCTTCAAATATATTGAAATTACGTTATTTTCTCTTCTAAAATTCATAGTATCATATTTATTCTTCAAAAATTTCAAAAACTCACAAATTTATTCAATTTATTGTCTTTAAGTCAAACTTATTTAAATTTATAAAGTTCTCATTTTACCATTTATTAAAAAATATATATATAGTATGTGTAAGAGAAATATTTACTCTAATAATTTGTCAGTTTTGTGAGGTTATATGGTTAATTTTTCTATTTGTGATGCAAACGCAAACTATGCCTATATGGCACTGTGTATATGTCACAAGTGAAAAAATGAATCATTTGTCCTCACAAATTAACTAATTAGAAGACTGAACATTTCTTTTACACATGTTATGTATTTTTATTTTTAAATAAAGAACAAAATGAGATTTTTTTTCTTTTAGAGAGAGAGAACAGTGAAATCTAAGTCCTCAAATTTCATTAATTTTGGCACTTGCGTACCGGTTTTTTACGTGTACAAAATATAAAAAAAAAAACGAAAATAAAAACTGAAGATGAAAACCTAAGAAGGGGAAGAAGAAACGGACAAAAGAAGACTCTAATGTAAAAGAAATCTAGAAAAATAAAAGAAAGTAAATGGAGAGTATGTACAATGGATAAATAAAATGGAAATTTTGTAAATTTAAAATGAATTTTGATAGAAAAGATAATAAATCGGATAAATTTGTGATTTTTTAAATTTTAGATGGATAAATATGGTATTATAAATTTTGCAGATAAAAATTACATAATTTTAAGGAAAAATTTAGAGTATACATAAATTTCTCCTTTCATTAGTATAAAAGTTTAGACAATACTTCCGAGTTCAAATTATGTATATGATTAGTGGATTGAAAAAACCGGACGGTCCAGGACCGAACTGGCCCACCCGTGGTCCGGACCCGGAACGGAATGTGCCCGTGTCAACTCGTGGATCAGACTGCCAAAACGGGTGGGCTGGTTTAGCAAGGTGCGGAACCCGTTTTTTGGACCCAATCCGTGAATACCCGACCCGTTTGAACCCCCGGTCCCGGACTGGACTGGACCGGCTCACCCGTGTCCGGACCCAGAACGGATTGTGCTCGCTGTCAACCCTGTGGACCGGACCACCAAAACGGGTGGGCTGGTTTAGCAAGGTGCGGAACCCGTTTTTTGGACCCAACCCGTGAATACCCGACCCGTTTGAACCCCCAGTCCCGGACCGGACCCAACCCAACCTGTGCCAACCTGTGCCAACCCGGGTCCAACCTCTGCCGAACCGTAAAAATCTGGATCCAACTTGTGCCGAACCGTGAAAACCCGGATCCAACCTGTGCCGAACCGTGCCAACCCGTGCCGAACCGTGCTGTTACACCCAAAAAGGTATAGTACAAAGTTTCAGTACAGCAAGCTGTACCTTTTAACCTTAAATACACTTTTGGTTCAGACTGCAAGTATACAATCCTAGCACGTAGTATATTGTCGGGTATCGATCACAGGGACGGTTCAAGTCTTAACCGGACTCTACTTAAGTTAATTAAAGACTAGAAGTTGGAAAAGGTTGGTTTTGGTTGTTTATAATTCCTACAGATTCAATGGCAGAAATAAAGTGCAAGAAAGAAGATTAAACTGGTTTTAATCAATAATAAAAAGCGTTCCCAGGGTTATGACTTCATCTCAGTTTTGCCTCGAGTTGTCCGGGCCGTGTCATTTCCTACACGGGCCGTATCAGTGTACACGGGCCGTGTCATTTCCTACACGGTCCGTGTCAACTTCGAGTAAATGCAGCAGCTACTGTTTCTTTGTGTTGTTCCTTTGTGTAGGGTTCTACTAACCAGACCTAATATTTCTAAACCTCAACTGTCGTTTGTTGGTTCATTAATTTGGTATGGAATTTGCAATATCTTCCCTCGTCGGGTTCTAGACCTCAACTGTCGTATGTTGGTCCGAATTACCTAGTTGCTTGTTTGGTATACTAAAGGTAACTCCTATCTGTCGATAGAGAGTAATTTCGCCTTTCGGTTACTAGTTGGTTTCACCTTTCGGGTCACAAATCCTACCTCATGTACTTAGTTTGGTTGAGAGACTTTTAAGGGCTAAAATACCTTCTAGATGTGCGCATTCATCTAGTGGTAAACCAATAAAGATCAAACAATTTATTTCTAAGCAATTAAAATCAAGCACAATCAAGCAACCACAAATTCCAACAAAAGAGTACAATAACTAGCATGCAAGACAAAACATTCGACTACATCAAAACCCTAGAAACTAAGGAAACTACTCACACATAGTTCTCAAACAGAAAATACAAGTAGAGATAGAGTTAATCATGACAAAACCCAAAGCACAAAGAAGATCAATCGAAAACTAGCGTCTTTCGCTTCTCAACTTCGCCTCCAAGCTTAGCCGCCAAACCAAACCCTAGAATATGCTCTCCCTGTTCCAGAATGACTTTTTCTGGAGAGAAATCCCGCTTATATGCTTAATTGGTCGACCTTCCTTCATTAGCCTTGTTTCCAGATTTTTGGATATGTTTCCGGAAATGCTTGACACGGGCCGTGTCAAATCTGTCCGACCCGTGTAACCTGTGTCCTTGGCTCAAATTGTAAATCTTCTCGCAAGCTTTCCGAAAAGTGGTCATACACTCAAAACGGAGTTACGAGTCAAAAGTTATGACTGTTTTAAGTTCGGGTGCTGAAATTTCAGCATCATATGGATGGTGTCCTAGTTGTGTCTGTGGTCAGGTCGAGGTTGACACGGGCCGTGTAGAGACTTCAGAATTCCAGATTTCTCCTCGATTTCGCCCGAATCCTACAAAATAAGAATAAACTTGCAGCAGTACCACATTCTAAAGATATTCAATGAAATACAACTGATTTAATAGATTTAAACACATGTTTGGTACAGAAATTGATCGGAATTATAGATAAGTTTGCGAGATATCACGTGCCAATCCGGGTCCAACCCGTGCCAACCCGGGTCCAACTCGGCTGAACCCGTTTGAACCCCGAAAATTCAAATTTAAAAAAAGAAACGGCATAATGCACGTGGGTTTGCTGTTTGTTTGCTCTGGTTATATGACTACTTGTCCCTCTCTATACTCTGTAAAACTCAGGATGTCAACACCTTTAATCAATGCAAAGGCAGATAGTAGCATTTTGTCACATCAATCATTTTCCTTAATCTTTGTAGAGTAGTTGGAATTTTTTTTTTAAAATGTAATTAAAATAATTAATTTTAAAAAAACAACTTGATTACTTATTTTTTTACAACAACCATAAGAACCGAACTGCCAACTCGGTCTGATGGATTTTTTTTTTCCAGACCGAGTTGGCAATTCGGTCCAGCTGTTTTTCACCAGGTTGTAGAAAGAACGCCACAGAAAATAAAAAAACGGGCTAGACCGAGTTGGCAGTTCGGTACACCTTTTTTTTTTTGCCTAGACCGAGTTGCCAACTCGGTCTACATATGTTTTTTTTTTTAGAGACTTTATGAAGAGCAAGATAATGAAATCTAACACTGAAAATTTGAAATTTTTTATTTAAATTATGTGATAGATTACTTCTTTTGATATATAATTAGCATATTTATACTAAAATACGCTAAATTACTTGCAATTATGTTAATTACACTATATTAAGTTAAATTACACTAAATTACATTACATTACGCTAACATACGGTAATTACGCTAAATTATATATGAATATGGACAATATCTTCACTGAAAAGGCGAAAAATAACGACGAAACTTCAAACGGTCATAAAACGGCGCTCGAGTGTTCGATTTCAGCAAATGACCACTTTTGTCGGGAAGCTTGCGAAATACGCATGCGTCCGTGACCACTATATTGTTTTACTGAAATTCAGAATTGCCAAAAAATAAAAGGAAGAGCCTCAAAACTTGAGTTGAAGTTTCCAATTAAGATTTTCATTTTTATTATTCAATCTAAGTAGCTAAGTAAATTAGTTACATAATGAACTTGTAGAATACCAATTTTTACTATTTCTCAAGTTTTTTTACTAATTTTATGATTCATGAAAGATGACACAAAATCAGTCTACTTTAGCGTAATTTACCGTATTTCAGCATAATTAGCGAAGTTATTGTAATTTAGCGTAATTAGTGTAATTCAACATAATTTATTGTAATATAGTGTAATTGAACATAATTTCAAGTAATTTAGTGTATTTTAGTATAAATATGTTAATTATAAATCAAAATAAATAATCTAACAAATAATTTAAACAAAAAATTCAATTTTTCAGTGTTAGATTTCTTTATTTTGCTCGTGTCTCTTAAAAAAAAAAAACCTTTAGACCAAATTGGCAATTCGGTCCAGAGTGAATTACACACGTCTATACAGAAAGATACGTGATATGTGAAAAAAGACTAGACCGAATTGCCAATTCGGTACAGAAAAACAATTTCTTCAGCCCGAATTGGCAGTTTGGTTTTTATGATTTTTGTAAAAAAAAAGATAATCAAGTTGTTTTTTTTAAATTAATTATTTTAATTACGTTTTTTAAAAAAAATCCTGAGTTTTGATCCATGAGACATGTACCATGCCTAAATTTAAGACATATTTTTCTTTTCAAATTGTATATCACTGCAACGGTATCATGCTATTTATACAGATCAACTTTTTTAACTTGTCAAACAAAAATAGCGTAAAATATAATATTATTTTAATTTGATAAGCAAGAGAATAATTTTGAATCGTTGAGGTATAGTGCAAGAAACGAGGTGTTTGGAGATTACATGACATCTAGGGTGCAAATTGCAAGCAAACATTTGACTTGAATCTAGTCAAACTTTTAATCTGAATATTCAATTATTTCTTAATTATAATTAAGCATGTGAGGCATGCGTTAAATTGGTCTTGATTAGTCCCTATATCTAATTAAATATATAGTTTCTTAATTTGTTTAGTACCGACAGCTAAGCTCAACTTTTGTGGTTAAGAAATTCTGTTAGAATAACAGAAGAAAATATATTTTGAGATTGGAGAATCTTATTCTACAAGTTAACTTGATTTTCTCTATTATTTATTCTTTTTAAATTTGCTCGCAGCTGTTTCTAACTATAGACATAATTTCATGAATAGAATCAAAAGGGACCATTTGATTTTGGCTATCTGGCAATCATTTTATTATAACAAAAATTATTGAGTTTAATTGTTCAAATAACAAACTTGTTGAATTGGAAAAAAAAAAAAAAATTACTGCACAGCAACAAAAAAAAAAAATGGGACCGTACCTGAACCGAACCGTGGAACCGGGGGGTTGAGCACGTGTTTGGGTTGGCCGAACCAAACCCAACCCGTGGAACGCGACCCGTGCCAACCCGTCCCCGTGTCAACCCGTGGATCGGACGGGTTTGGACCGGACCAGGCCGGACCATACCGTTTTCAATATCCTATATGAGATATCTCAAACTTTGAGTGTTCTTTTCTTTTGGAAAATCTGAACTGTTTAAATACGTTCTGCATGAATCTCAAAGTACAAATAATATTAGCCCCTGCGCTAGGATCTGTACCCTCTACAGTACTGTAGACGATTTCCATCACTTTATGGTTTGAGATTAAATCTCAGCCGCTTTGAGATTTGGGCTAGCGCAGGGCAATATTATGGACATTGAGTTGTGCC
>JAJGRW010000721.1:396367-449200 GCA_025461045.1 Carex parvula
TCCACTTTATGAGGTTCAAGGATCAGTATTAATATTCAATCAATTCAATCACTGTGGTTTCAATCAATCAGATTTCAATAAGAATCAATCATCGATAAACAATGTCAACATGACGTCACAGACTTACCTGTAATTCAGTTTCAATTGTATTGGACTATGCATATGATGCAACAGTTCAATCAATGCAGTCAATCAATATTCAAATGCACAGCGAGTTAGATTTAATTCATAATCATGAATCTCAGACTAATCCAATAACCGCGCACCTGATTTGTAGGGCAACAAGTGAGTCACCATCAGTCTGTTCGTCCTGAACATTATCTCGTATGTCTTTATCGTAATTATGTCTATATTAGAATATATATATATTCTAATCAATATTTACAATAGTCATCAATCCTTGTTTAATTAATGAAGTACTCATTTTAAATTAATGGTATATTTAGATTAACTAGTTTACCATTTCATTAACCATTTCTAATTAAACTCCAATTCGGTCAAACAATCCATATTTGTTCAAAAAGGTTCAATCCATTTGCTTTCAGTCCAAATAACTCAAATCCAACAATCAAGCTCAATTTATCTTTTTTTTCTTAACATTATTTACTTTCCACTGTGTCAGAAAGCCCGACTCAATTATTTCTTATTTACTAATCAATGCCAAAGACCTATAGTTCAATCAATTTTCATACTCAAATTTGCTAGCGACTTTTATATATGTAACTTAGAATCAAGGCCCTCTGGCAATTTGAATTTACCAATTCATGGATATTTTGCATGTAACATCTTATATCCAATTTTCCTTTATAATCAAGACCATGATAACATAAACATCATACTAGTATACAAAATAGATTGATACATACTTCAAATTTCACGGTCATCCTATCTGTGATGTTTTACCCTTATTCACTTTAGTCCTTTAACAAGATCAAATTATCAACTTAAGGAATGTTGCAATTTACCCTTTATATATTCTTTTCTTGTAAATAAGTCCCTATAACAACATAAGAAAATTATACCAGTAAGCATAACAAGATTGCGAGGGTCAGAGATATACCAACTCGGTAATGAAGTCAATCATGATTAACGGGCTCAAACCCAATATAGAAAACAAAGGAAAAAGGAAGAAGCTGTTTCAATCAATCAACTCATTTAACTTGATTCACAATATAATAAGACTTGTTTACTCAAGTCTCAAGGTTACCAAACCGCAAACCCTAGGTCGGGTAGAGAGGAAGTAAAACCGAGAGAGAGATACACCCAGTGTCATTGCTGAATATAGCGAGCAAAGAAAGGCGAGAACATCAATCCAATCAAAACCGTTCAAACGGCCAGAGAGAGATATCTCTCGGTTGCCTTGCGAAGAATGAACACAAGAAATGAAACAGAGAGATAGAGGCGGTAAAAAGAAAGAGGAAGATAAGAGTGAATTATCATGTGGGTCCTACATATCTAATTCAAAATTCATTTTACCCATTAGACCCTTAGGTTTTCAGTATTTGTAAATTAGTCCAAATTAATTAAAAGAAGACTAATACTATTTGTTAATTCTCTATTCTATCAATCTCATATTAATTTCAATTTCTATTTATAACGTTTCATATTTACTTGTAAATATTTTACAATTTGAAACTAATAAACGTATCTTTATTAATCAAACAAATTTTCAAATGATCAAATTGATAATAACTAATTTCAAAGCAATTTAATTATCTTGCTAATATATTAAAAAAAATGCCACTTGTTCTTTGAATGTAACATATTTGACTGAAAAATATATCCAGACATTTTGTACTTTATTCTCAGATATTAATCTCATATACGAATTTTGCGTGATGTTACACAACTATAGAAATATTTTTTTTAAAGAGGCACATGCCCATTTCATTGCTGAAATAGTTTGGTACAAAAATCAATTAGCCAACAAAGCACGACTGAGAACCTTATCCAGTAGAGGCATATAGCATTGTTCAGAGCAATATAATAGGCATAACAGCCAGAAAGATACTACAGTTTGTGAGATAGCTAATCTCCAAAAGTACTAGATTGCACTAACTAATCCACATAGATAAAAGGATGAGGATAATAACTAGAGGAACAAAATTTGAGGCTGCTGCATCTTCATTCCTAAGTTGAAGACGCTGGAGGGTGGCTGATAAACCACAATCTCAAGAGGCAGGTATTGTGTCTAGGAAATGACATCTTCAATCACTGGCAGTCATTCCTCAACAGATGTCTTTTTTTATTTTATTTTTAAATTTCCTGTCCAATAAAGTACCAAAGATTTGATTAGTAATATTATAGATCTAACTGTCTTGACAGAACTATTGTTAAGCAAATGTCATTTCTATGTTTCCAGATCATCCACAGAATGCACTTAATGCACTGAAAACTATTAGAAAAGCCATTCTAAGAAGTGCCTAATAATAGCTTCAAAAGAACAACCATAGAAATATCAGAATCATAGATTAAAGATTCAAAACGCTGTAACTTAATTGAGAATTGCCGAATTGGGATAGTAGTGCTTGACAATTGCCGCATCACGTTGGCAATAAAGAAATATAACAAAACCTGATTATGAAATCAGAACTAAAATTAGATTCTAACCAAATCTATCACGAGTGACAACTCATAGATTTAGCCATTGTATTGTCTTTCATACTAAAACTCATTTTAAATTTATAAAATATCAATATTATTCTTTATTAAAATTATAAAAAAATTGTAGTTTGTTTAACAAAAATATTGGTCTTATATACCCATTATCCCTTTTGCTCTTTATAAAATATCAATTTTGTTCTCGAAAATCGGATACCCATAATACCTTTTATCATTTATAAAATACTCATTTTAACCTTGAAAATCGATTAATATAAGACCGGCATTATTTTTAAACAAGCCACAAAATTTATGCTTTGAGGAAGAGTAAAATGGATATTTCATGATTTTAAAATGAGTTTTTAATATAAAATATAATAAAATGGATAAATTAATGAGTTTTGAAATTTAGAAAGAAAAATATGTAATTTTAAAATTTGAGGGGTATACATGAAATTCCCCTTAAAAATTTCAACTTGTAATTCAAGTTCAATTGACCTAGGCATTCAAAATTTACCTAGGTCTGACCAACCGTGACTTGATTTATTTAAAACTCAAAATTGATTTAACTCCGCAGTTAGATTTTTGAACTATGTATTTTACAGAAAATCAATGTTAATTTTACAATATTATGTCAATTTACTTTAAATTATACAGAAAATCGTACATAAATACAAAATAAAAAAAGGGGTCAATTGCAATAGATCCGGTTCCTTCTACTTAAGTTTGTCCCCGGTGACTCCCTAATAAATCTCTGAATTGCATCCCTTTTAAAATGAGAACAAGCCTTTGATTTAATGACAATGATAACATCCTCTGTGTGAAAAGTTACAAATTTGAAACTTGAATGAGAAATTCATTGTAAATATTAGTATAATTAGTTAAGTTGATCTAACTTAAAAAAAAATTAGCACCCTCAACTAGACTCATACTAGAGGTGCTACTTTTACTAGATTACTCAGTCCCAATATGGTATATAGCTGGATCCGATTAATTTGGATATGATATGTTTTAAAAATTATAATCGGTTAAATTATGAATATAGTTAATACGTAAATATCTTATCTCAATCCGAACTGAAACCGATATTGTAATGGATAAATTATGAGTTTGATTTAATTATCCGACCCATAAATGAACCCGACCCGATATTCGTATAAATATCCGACACAATGCTAATACATTTTTTATAATTAATTAATATAAAAAACATAGATTAATAACTATGAAAAGGTAATCGCCTAGCATTTTTTAGAAAAAAAATTATTTATTTTAGTAAGCTATATCATGGAGATACCGGAAGTTTTCTTCTTATACTATTTGATATGCAAATATGGACTACGAAAAAGTTTGGACAGGAGAGAACGGAAAGTAAAATTGGATTGTATTGTTAAGAAAGTACTGAATATTGAGAATCAGTCTTTGGTCTAGTGAAAAAACAATGTTCTTCATGTGAGAGGTCGCAAGTTTAAAACTCAGAAGGAGCAACTCTTTGTGGATATTAAATAGTTGGGTGGTTTGACCTCCAACCTTTACTTAAAAAAAAGAACGAAATATTTGGTTCTACAATGTGTGGTTGGGAAATAAGGATCTATTTGTTACGGAAGTGCAAAATATTGTCTATCCGCTCCGGATTCAGACTGGACCTGATAATTCACAAACAAATTATGGTTCCTAGCTACCTGAAACTAAAATACTAGACCCAAAATGTCTATTATTATATATGGTAGCCAGATCCAAACCTGAATTGGTTTAAAAATAATAAGTATATGGATTGAAATTCAAATCAGAACACATTAATCAGAGTATGAATTTAAATATAATAGTACCCGATGTAATCAGAGTATGAATTTAAATATAATAGTATCCGATGGCGCCTTTTAGGCTCTAACTCATATATGAGATCCGAAACTAATATCGATACAAAGTCGGCGATCTTAAATATGACACGATTCAAACTGGAACGATTCAGAAGTCCGTATCAATTCAAGCTGAATGATAAAAATTCTTAGTCCAATCATAATCCAAATGACAAAAAATTCAAAAATAATCTAAATCCAAACGACTCAAAGCCCAATCCGATTCAAACTGAACTTGAGGCCTTGAGCCGATGTTTTTGTTTCTTTTTTCTATCTTTTCTTTAATGCCATAATGGGTCTTTCAACGAACGCGTATCCTCTGCATTAACTCAAAATAGAATCTTTTGAGTTAATGAATCTCAACCGTCTAATTTTAAACAGAGTCAATCCGTCTCCTTCTTATAACATAGGGACTTTTCAATATTAGTGCGGATCTATTCCACACAAATATTAAAATAGATCAAACGGTTGAGATCCATTAACTCAAAAGATTCCTTTTTGAGTTAATGCAGAGGATACGAATTCAAAGACTTTAACAAACCGAATTAAATGCAGAGAGTATAATGGCATTTTCATACAACATTCCATTTAGGCCATGAAATCCCATTACCTGGTCTTATACTCTTATTCGATCCTATTACTGAGAGACCAATAAGTACAATATTGATTCCAGGTTAGGAGTTCCAGCGGACAATAATTAAAATTATCCCTACATTTAGGTGCTAGTATTATTTTTACCTTGAATCAAACCAAATGCTCAAAAACCCATGTGCGGCTCACATGGGGGTCAAGATTTCGACAGAGCAGTTTTTAAATCATGCAGCGCACTGACTATATAACTTGTGTACTGCATGAATCAAAAACTGCTCTGTCAGACTGTTTACCCCTCACATGATCAAAACCAAAACTCTTTCCTTTTTATGATTGAGGAAATAAATCTTTCTCCTCCTTCACCGCAGTACATTCTCTTCTCTACATCTGTCAGATGAATTTGACAAGAAAGTAACAGTCATGTCAAGTAAGAGTAAACATTTCAGAGCAACTACCCGCAAAATTAACAACCCATTCATTGGTACATCATGAAATATCAATAGAGAGAGAGATATAAATAGAGAGGGAGAGACAAAGGGAATGATGACTTGGTGCTAACAGACCAATTCCTTCCCCCCTTCTCTCTCTCTCTCTCTCTCTCTGATTGACTTCAATTCCGGTCCCTCTTCACTCCCCATTTCCCATTGCCTCCTGCTCTTACACAACAAGAGTGCCTCTTTTGGCGCCTTAAATTGCTACCCCACAATGCATGGTATCATAACTGTCAGATTTCAATTTTCAAATAAAACAGGGCACTCTGTTATGTGTAATAAATCAAACTGATCCAGAGTTATCTCTCTATAAATGCAGAGGAAATCTCCAAATTTCGATCAATATGGGTGGGACGAGTTTACCAAATGGCGGCTTCATACGAAGGGTTACTTCAATCGATACAGATAGCCGATGCATGGTACATGGTCAGATCGTTTGTACTGATACCGATCATCAACCTCGCAGTTGTGCTGTGCCTCATTATGTCTTTTATGGTGTTATTTGAGAAAACCACCATGGGCCTGATAAGCTTGTATGCTAAGGTATTCCGTCGGAGGCCATATCGGGTTTACAAGTGTGACCCGATAGTGCCCGATGAGGAATCCGGATCCGCTGCCTTTCCCATGGTGCTTGTTCAAATTCCCATGTACAATGAGAAAGAGGTACACCCATTATTCTTGTTTTTTTTCCTTCTCCTTCTTTCAGGTTTAGATCGTGATTTCTCATTGGCCGAAATGAGTGATGCTATGAGCACCAGTAGGGATTACACTAGTTTCCACATAGATAATTAATGGGCCTGACACTTAGTCTAAAGTAGCTTATTTTTTATTTTAATTGCTAGGCATTAGTTGTATTTGTCATAATGTCAAGGTATGTAAGAAATAATTTGAACTGATGATAGGTGTACCGACTATCGATTGGAGCAGCATGTAATCTGGAGTGGCCTGGTGACCGGATTATAATCCAGGTGCTTGATGATTCTACTGATCCCATTGTTCAGGTGAGATGCTTTTACTATACTTTTCTTTTATTTGATGCATTCTTTATTCGATTGTAGAATAAAAAACAGGACAGATATCCTCCCAGGTACCTGACTCAAGCAAATTGCAACTGGCGGCCAGATTAATTCTATCTGGGCTAAACTCAATCCAGTACCTATTGAGACTGTAGGGGGTCTATTTTGAGATTCGTGTCATATTAAATGGGCCGTCCGATCATAATTTGCTTGAGTCAAGTAACCTGAGGTGATGTGAATTCTAAAAAACAAGATAACAAATCAGGCAATTGTCAGAAGTGGTAACATAAGTTAATATATTCTCTTGCCCGAAATTTGACAAGTCTGGGGAGGCCGGTAAGGTTATAGAAGAAATTCCAACAAATAAATTAAAACTGTTTCTATGAAAGTCACAATTTTGCTTGGACCATATAAAGCCGGAGTGGTTTTTACCATTTTAAGAAAATATTAATTAGGTTTAGTTGTAAACTAATTAGGTTTAGTTGTAAACTGCATTCCATCAAGACTGGATTTTGTTCTTTTCTCGTGATAATGAAGTTTTGTGGAGTTACAGATTTGATTAAATCATCCTGCCAGCTAAATTCTTTATATGGATGCTTGAATTTTCCACAAATTTTGTTAAATGGGGACTCTTTGGCACCAAAAATATTATTTTGTTTACTGAAATTAAATTCGTTTAGACGATTTTGTCCCAAATTAAATGTGCATAAAGTCAAAATACGTGTCAACTGTCACCAATTATATATGCGTAAGATAAAAAAAAAAATAAGTCACATTATGTAACAACCAAGTGTGCATTATGTATAATGTGTAATCTCAGATGTGCGAAACATTCAGGGAGTATTTAGGATGTGATCTAATGGAATAATAATTATTAATTCCATAATTGATTTTCATAATATTTAGTGGCCACTTGCCACGTAGAGTGAACGTTTCTCATTATTAATTTATACTTATTAGTAATATCTTTGACCCTAAGCTCCATACATAACGGGCATTTCACCTTCCGAAAATATAAAACAAATGAATAGAAAATTGGTTTTTCTAAATTTTAACCATATCTTTCATTATTTCATAATTTGTCATGTTCATGTCCTGAGTGTAGTCAGATCGCATCGCAGCTATTTACCAGTTCCAGCTGGATTTGCACATGCTGTCTTTGCCTTCTGGTTCAAGTGGACCCACCAATCGATCCTAAAAATAAATAAATAATAGTGGACCAACCAATGGAAATTAAATATCACACGTTTCAAACAGTTCCTATGTTTGTTCCCGATCAATAAAAAATCGCCAAAATGTGCATGGTTTTGAAGAAACTAGAAAAAAATACCTACGTGGTTGGCGTGGTCGCATCATGGCATGGCAATCATGTGGTGGTATCCTATTTAGACCACAAAAGATCAATGATTGACCAGGTGTGGATTATGTGTGGTCTCCATGTTTTATTATGTTTTCAGGTGAAATCAAGGATTTTTTTTAAACACCCAAATTGACTATAAGAGAGTATATAATAAATTTTTTGTGTGTTATGATTTTCAATTTGCATCTATTTACGCTTTCAAACTGATCCATCAGATTCTTCATCAAAATAATAGCAAATAAAAAATTGCAAATTGTCATTTTTTTTCTATCTTCAAATCGAAAGCCATGAAGATCAATAATACAAAGTCCAGAAATAACCATTTCCTACATTGGGCCCAAGTCCAATTCAAAGAGAGGTAAAAGTCTTAACACAATAGCATTAAATGCTTGGGCTTGTCCTTTTATTTTTCTGGGCTAATGATAGATCAAGGTTTTGGTCTTTCCTTTATTAGATTCTCATCTTAACCGACTTGCACATGTCAAAAAATTTCACTAGTTTTCTTTTAATCTTGTAGGATCTGGTGAAAACAGAATGCACAATGTGGTTAAACAAGGGGAAGAACTAAGATATGAGACGAGGAGCAACCGGAATGGGTACAAAGCCGGTGCTCTTAAGAAGGGATGAAGCACCCATATGTCAGTGAGTGCGAGTTCATTGCCATGTTTGATGCGGATTTTCAACCCGAACCCGACTATCTCACCAGAACTGTACCATTCCTCTTTCACAACCCCGATATTGCACTTGTTCAGGCTCGATGGTTGTTCGGTGAGTATTAAGTTATTTACACAATTTGGAGAATTTATTTTTCACTTGCATTTTTGGCAAAATAACTGACACCTCTGCAACCACAGTAAATGCAAATGAGTGCTTAATGACAAGGGTGCAAGAGATGTCCATGGATTACCACTTTAAGGTTGAACAGGAATCTGGCTCCACGTCATGCGCATTCTTTGGATACAATGGTACATATTAATTCTATTCAAGTTATTTAGCTACAAAAATGCAAAAAAATATTAAGTACCCGGGCATGATAGGTTCCAATTTTGAAATTTGAGATAAATATTGTGTGAAGGCACTGCTGGAGTATGGAGAATAAGCGCAATTAGTGACGCTGGTGGTTGGGCAGATAGAACAACAGTTGAAGACATGGATTTAGCAGTCAGAGCAGGTCTTAGGGGTTGGAAGTTCGTATATCTTGGTGACACTAAGGTATAATTTTCCTTCATTTATTATCATTTTTATCAGAATTGTCATTAATTTTATAAAGTTTTTTCTGAAAAGTTTGGAAGATCATAACACTAGTAGACTCCTCAAACAGTGAGAATCAAGAAAGTATGGAAACCTGACTTCAAATTTCAACAAGAGAAAAATGTCGACATAATCAGGGAGTACCTGTCTTGAATTAACATTTAGATGTTATATAATTTTCAGGTAAAAAGTGAATTGCCAAGCACCTTTAAAGCATACCGGTACCAACAACATCGCTGGTCTTGCGGCCCCGCAAATCTTTTCCGGAAAATGTTTTGGGATATTGTATTAGCCAAGGTACTATAAGTATAACTTCTAATATATATACTCTTACGGACCTTTGATGCATTAGGACACAGTACTAAATAATGACATCCATTGTTTCAACAAATGCAGAAAGTGTCGGTGTACAAAAAGTTCTACGTGATTTATCACTTCTTCATCGCACGAAGAATAGTATCTCACCTCGTCACATTCGCCTTCTACTGCGTGGTGATACCATTTTCAGTATTTTTTGCGGAAATCAAAATACCAATATGGGGCATTGTGTACATCCCTACAGCGATTACATTGATGAATGCAGTTGGAAAACCAAGGTTCGAAACACTGAACTTTACTGTTTTGCAGAGATATTATCTTTTGTTTGTTATTTCTTCTGACTTAAGTTTACATATCTTGTTTTATGTTGTAGCTCCATCCATTTGATAATTTTCTGGGTCTTATTTGAAAATGTGATGGCCGTTGCATCGGTGCAAGGCGGTGTTCATAGGTCTTTTCGAAGCAGGGAGTGTTAATGAATGGATTGTTACAGAGAAATTAGGCGACATGTTAAAGGGAAACCCAAGTATTGGCATTGCCAAGAAGTTCAATTTCAATATCTGGAAAAAGTAATGCACTCTTTCTGTTCTCTCTACTTTGTCTATTATTCATCCCCCATTACTTTACTTACCAAAGGGAATATATTTTTATTAAAAACTTCTGCCTTTTTTATTTTATTTTTGTTGTGGATATAGGTTTAATGTATTGGAGCTGACGGTTGGATTGTTTCTCTTGGTATGTGCATGGTATGACTTCATGCATAACAGTAACTTCTATTATGTTTATTTCGTCCCTCAATCGATTGCTTTCTTCATTTTGGGTTTCGGATATGTTGGTACAATTATCCCAACTGACAAGTAGAAGATATTGTTAGCACAAATAATAGGATCTTGAGATTGTCTCATTGATTCTTTGTAATTTTTTAAATCCATTTTTTCCAAAATGAAAAAAGAGAGAATTGGTAGGTGTATGCACAAAATAGAAGAGCAGCCAAATTACAGGGTGCTTATTTGGACCTGTGGTGGAATAAAAGAGTTGTATGATAGTATGATACTGAAACGCAAAAACAAGGACAGAGAGGGAAGTAGAGAGAAAGATACTTATCAGATGCTGGAAGCGAGAGAAGTGAGAACTGTCAATCTGTTTTTCTTTGTAGTTAATTTTTAGATTAATTAGTAGCATTTAGGTGAGGTCATGGAGATATCTAGTATAAATTGGTGGGGCCATTATTGTATCCTTTCTTTCCATGTTGTAATTAGATAGCATTCTTTAATGAGGACAGTTCCAATACCTCATGCCTTTCATAGCTCGTATACCTCATATTCATATCTTCATTTTTAAAATTCAAACTGTCAATCCGAACCGCTCAACATGATATCTATATTAAAATATACCTTGAGATGAAATTTTATAATTTTTGAAACTTTACTATTTTTTAAGATGGGTAGAAAATCACTGTTTTTGAACTATTTCATACCTCATCATACCTATCAGGTATTACTTTTATGTCATATAGTGGGTAAACAGGGTTTCTGCTTTTATAAATTACTTCATGTACTGTACTGTCCAACAACACAAAATTTTCTTTGCAATTAGTACTGATACTAAAGTACCTAACTAGAAAAGGCAGAATCAATTGGAAAATGGAACAAAAATATCATAATGGAAGTACATCACTTGCGACATGGAAGAAACAGCAGATCAGAAATCAATTAAAAATACAGAAAAGATAACTAGAAAAGTCTTGAACCAATCAGGTATATAGTCAGGAAAATGTAACCAAATCATGGAAGATAAAATGTTTCCCCCAGAAGCTGAGTTTGTTTGCGGTAATTACGTACCAGCAAAGACGAGGCTGGTACATGCAGTTTAACTGTAATGCACTCACTGAAATGCTTTGACCAGTTCCGAGTGAGCAGAAAGAGGGGAGCATGATCAGCATTTAACATTTTTCTGAATGTATGCCAAGCAAAATAATCTCTGAAAAATGAATTTTCTTAAAAATTAAACTGATTAGACAGAATAAATAAAATGTAAAACAACAAAAATGAATTAATTGCCTAAAGTCAATTAAATTTTAGATTAATTATTTTTGAAAAAAAAGTGGTAAGGCCGCCGATTTATAATCAGGGGCGGACCCAGTAAAGCCCAGGGGCAACTGCCTGGATTTTGAAATTATGTAGAGAATTACAGGCTCAGATTAATTTTGATCTTCTCTGAAAATTATTTTGCCTCCATCTGAAAAGCCCAAATATATTTGCTGAAGCCTGGAGCCCTGTTAAAAATATATTAATGGGCCTAAGCACTATCAAAATTTCGAAGCCCACATATTAATGAACCTTATCTCTCATTCTCTTGAGACTCTGACTCAGGACTCTCTTCGATCTGAAGCCTTAAATAAACCCAAAAAAGAACCCAGCGACTCAGCTCTCATCTCTCTTCTCTGACTCGCTGTCTACAAAATATTGAAATCACTCTCTCTACTTCTCTCCTCTGACTCTCATCGCTACCTTAAAAAACAAGTATATAATTGATAGACCATAGAAAAATAAAATGATTTTAGGATAATTAATTTAATGGGTTCTTTGCTGGCATGCTCATTTTAAGCTTAGTATATAATTGATTTGGTTAGTTTTTGATGTGATGATAGTAACTTAAATTTCTATTAATAATAAGTAATTCTCTAAATTTTGTATAATTGTTCAATTAAATTCTGAAATGTTCTTTAGGTGATTGTTTTTTACCAGTATCTTATTAGCTAATGGATTTGAACCCGATTCATGCCCTTACCTGACAGAAATCATGTGCCCGCCCCAGTTTCTAATTGCATTGAAACCACACAAAGTGTTTGAATAAAATTTCAATTAATGATCAGTGAGGACACGTTTTCATAGTGAGAAAACAAGCAAGATAATAAAAATCAATTTCAAGTCAAAATTCCGGCTTATATTACAATTGCATTGAAACCACATAAAGGGTCTTTATGTGTGGAAAATTACTAAGGTAAATTTCAAGTACAAAAAAAAAAATTAATATCCAAACATAGTGCAACTGATGCTACGAATATTATGACTACTTTTTTGTATATCATCCAAATATAGTAAAAAAAAAAAAATACATAAATAAAGAAGCCGCTATTCCTCCAATAGATGAGTGGAGCACACTATACAATTATTAGAGAGCACCTACTACAGCTCTTGACGTCATGTTTTAATTTTCTTTTACTTGATTGTATCATTCTCTTGTCCGAACCATACCCACCAAATATTACTTTTAACCGAATTTGCTGAAAATGGAGTTCTGAGGACCACCACTTTAAATACCATTCCACATATCTTCTCAAGAATTCTTTTAGTAGAATGACTGAAATTAATTCAATAAATATACAAGACAACTAATTGCTAACGGGTAAAAATATTCATGTGAATTTTTTTAGTCGTAAATATTGTCTTTTCAATTCACTAATAATAAGAGTATTTCAACTAAATTGTTGTGTGAATTGTAGTTAAAGATAAATGGGGTCCTTTATTGTCAAAGTGCATATAGGGTGAGGACCTATTAACAACAGAATATTTTTTGACAAACTTATTAATCACAAAAAATAACTTGTAATTTTAAAATCCAGTTCAAGCACATAATGTACATGAAAAATAAATAAAATGTATTGGATGTTTCACCGTGCATTAAATGAAGTAAAATTTACAAGAATCCATATTTAACCGCATTTGATAGAACATAATATGATATTTAGGTTGTATGGAAATTGATAATCAATCTAAAAAGGAAAATAAAATGTCTTTTTTTCTATCTTTTAATTTTTTTTGACGTGTAATTTGAAAAAACATTGGGAATATTGTACCACTGGCCACTAACCAATGTATTTAAATTTTTCTATCTCTTTCACTAATAATTAAGCTAGAAATTAGAAAATGGAAGTTCAAATATCAAATAACACTCAGGTATTGACAATATGGCAAAGAGGAGTTAGCTAATTCTTAGAGACTTAGACAATTCTTGCATATTTTTCCTTTTTATTATAATTTTTTTCTCATTCTTAACTAATTTACCTTAGATATGGCAAATAACTATTTTTTTTTCCAATCCTTAGATACAAAATCATTGTTTTTAGATGGTCCACATTTTTTGAAAAACAATGATTTCGTACCTATCTTAAAAATAGTAAAAAAAATTCAAAAAAATAAAAAATTTGGTCCCCAATCATATTTTAACGTGGATATTATGTTGAGTTGTTCGGATCATCTATTTGAACTTTGAAATTGAATATAAATATGTTAGAGTACGATTGGGACATGAAGCAATGGGGCATTTGAACCCTCCTCTTATTAATTTACCTTACCATATTTGAGCAACTATATTTCCTTTCATCACTTTCTTCTTAAGTGTTATTGCATAACTAATATGGAAAAGAAATATTTAACCTAATTTAGTCAAAAAAATAAAATAAGGAAAAATCAAAATTGCATAATGATTAGGGGTGTCAATGGTACCTTTTTAGCCGTTTACCAGACCCATATTGTATTCGATAAGGTGGGTATGGGTCAGATTTTTTTTTTTCATGAGCTTATTGGGTATGGGTATGGATAAGAATTTTTTTCGTTAACCAAATGGGTAAGGGTATGGGTAATGACTATTTCGTACCCGTTACCTTATAGGGTAATTATAAAATCTAAATATATATTCAATTCAATTTCCAACACACCTAAATATATTTTCGTGTTTTTGAATTTTCTTCCTTTATAAAAAATAATTTAGTTGGAATTGATTGCACATTTATTTTTATTTTTATTAGAAATGTAATTATATATGTGTGAAATGAATGAGCTTTTTATATTTAATTTGTAAAATATAATAAAACTAATTATTATATTAGTATTATCCGTTTTTCACCAGCTACCGTTTCGTTACCCAATAATATTAATGGGTAAGGGTAGGGTAGGGTAGGGTAAGGTCCATTTTTAATAGGTATGGATAGGGTATGGGTAAAGTCAATTTTAATGGGTATGGATATAAAAACACCTCCACCCAACCCGTACCGTACCCATTGACACCCCTAATAATGACTTTAGGATGAAATTCTAGATCGAGTTAGGCCAACTAAAATTAACTTTTCAAATTGACTTAATTCCCCAACTTTTGTGAAAGTAAAAAACTAATATCAACCATCCATTACTAGAACTGTGCTAAATTAACTTTTCAAATTGACTTAATTCCCCAACTTTTGTAAAAGTAAAAACAAATATCAACCATCCATTACTAGAACTGTGCTTATTAAAATAACGAACGACTTGCACAAGTGGATTCAGCTCTCTATTAGTACACTGTTTCATATAAATTTAGACCGTACATTTCATATCAAATTAGATGAGATATAAACTGAAATGATTGGATTCTGATATGTTTGAAATATAAACTGTACATTTCAGATTAATTTAGCTGAGATGGAAACAAACTTTTCCTATTATTGAACTGGGACAACTGTTTGATTAGAACCGATTTTGTTTGTTCGGTTAAAAATCTACCGTCCAAATTCTTTCACAAGATCAATTCATTGAATTCAGCACAATGACGAAGTGCTGATCTTCATTTTAGCTATATGGGGAAAGATATGAGCTCAGACTCAACTGAACCGTACTTGTCAAAATAGCAAATTGCTAATGGTGGAAATAATTAGGTAGATATGTTTCCTATCCTTTTTGACTTTTTGAGTGAGCGATATTGAACAAATGTAAGGTTCTCCTTTATCTGGTTTGTGTATAAATTGATTGAGGTATAACAACAAAACGAAGTTGTCTCCATTAATTAATTGTGAATTTGGAGAGATGAAGAGAACCTCCCTCCACCTAGTAGTGATTGCATTGGCTTTGTCTCTCCTCCTAGTTATCTCCAATGCTGTTCCATCTTCAAGTAATAACCTAGATATCAAGCTCCAAAAATCTAAACAATTTCATTTGTTTCCCCTCTGTTTATGCACTAACATTAGTGTATGAATCTTTCATATAACAGGGTCCAAAGGGTTACTCCAAGAAAAAGGAATTTCATCCATCTCTGACACTCCAAAGGTATATATTACCACCTGAAGCATGCTAAAACTAGTAGATTGTTATGAAAGAAATTCACCCAAGAAATTAATTTGCTTTTTCCACCTTACAAGAAACCAACCAAGCAATTCGTTCGTTCTATTTTATGAGTAACCTAACCTCTTTGGAGGTCTTCATTTGGTCAGGGCTTGCAGAAACATTTTTCTTAACATTACTAAAATCAATTTCAAAAAAATTCACTTGAATCACATATTACATTATGTCTTGAGTTGTCATTGGAAGCCACCTACTAAAAGGAAATTGGCTTTGTTTATGTAAATGCAGGCAACAAGAGATGATGCTTCAATAGAGGAACTGGTAATTAAAGGAAGGATGGATATAGAGACAAATGACTATCCACCATCCGGAGCCAACAATCGGCACACTCCTAAGCCACCGGGAAATTTTTAATTTCTGGCCAAGGGGATAATTTTTTATTATATGTTTGACATATGGGCAGTAAAGGAATTAATTAACTACAGAGAAAGATGCATGCACCAAAGCATTATTCAGCCCATATGTTGCTGTGGGCCTATAAAAGAGCATGCATGCACCAAATCATTTGAGCCCAACAATAGGCCTTCTTCATCAGTCAATAATAAATTTGAGTACGATGGGGCATTTTAGCCCCAAAAAACAATCAATTTGAATGTTTCTTCAAACTTATATTCGTTTAGTTCACTCAATATGTCTATGAGATTAATTTATTAGTTCTATGATGAGTAAGATGATTTGTGTTCTTTCAATCTAGTATTGCTTGTACTCAATCTTTTTGCTTGTCGTTGATTTTCTCAGTCTTTTATTAATAATTTGATTTAATCGTTGCATTTCATTTGTTATACCACGTTTAACTGAGGACAAAATAATACCCCATTATTTTAATAATATTTTTTAAATTCACAGATCCTTTTACAATTTTGAACATTTTAGATTTATTTTGTAGGATTTGGACTTAATTGTAATATAAGACAATGATGGTTAAATTGTACAAATATAAACTTTTGGAAAAGAAAAAGAAAACGTGGCATGCTACAAGTATTCTCTCAGATACTGTAAAAGATTCCTCTCACTTTACGGTTTGAGATTTAGTCTCAGCTGCTTTGAGATTCAGACTAGCGCAGGGACAATATTATTGAACTTTGAAATTTGTGCCAAGTTAGAAAGAACGGTCCGGATCCACTAATTGTAAAAGATTCCCTTTTCAGGTAATGCACTCGATGTGAATTCATGCTGCGTTACCCCTTTCCTTTAGTGACGTCCATGCCACGTGGCCTTCCTTTCTAATTTTCAAAACTCATGTACCACACTTAATTTCCTCTTCATTTACCGTATGTACGATTCAGTCCGAATTATCTCCATGCTTATATTAAGAACGTAGATGTTATAATTTATCAATAGCTATGATTAAACAGTGAAATTTTAGATTGAATATAGTCCTCCAATTAAATAATTTGTATTTTTGTAATTTTATACATCTTTTTGACGTTTTTTTACGTGTAGAAGTCTAAATTTATTCACTCGTCACATACAAATTATATTATCTTTCTGATTGGTCCTGAGTTATTTTCATTTTTTAAAAGTCAATTATTAAAAAAAAAAGTAAGTGATTGGTCATGTCTTTATTTCTTTCTATTTTTTATATCATTTAAAGAATATTATTTGTCATTTAATACGTAATTTTATATGATAATTTTTTATAAAAATATGTTAAAAGGATAAAAAAAAACATATATGACATCTAATATGTCATTTCATATGAATATTATTTGTTATTTAGTCTAACTTTTTTATAAAAAGTATGTCACTTTATATGAATTTTTTTTGTTCTCTTATAATATATTTCCGTTGCAACGCACAGACACGATACTAGTATATATATAAAAATACAACACGGCTCTAAACACAGTTTATATTAATACAAAACTATGCTAATTAAAAGCATATTGTTATATATAATATAAATAATCTTAAAAAATTTTGGTAAAAAATTTTAATTTAACTCATTAAACATAATTATATATTTAATTTATATTTTAAACTTCACAAACACATCACCTACTCGAATTTTGGAATTAGTATTACTATGTTTATCATCTTGAGTCTTTAGAAAAAAAAAAAATTGTATAAACTTTATTTTAACTAATTTTCACTGTAGGCAAGTAAAGTTGTAGCATGTTGACTTCTTCAAGTTCTAATTTTTTCATTGAATATATTCTATGCATGAGTCGCGTTGTGACGGATTTGTTGCAACGTGTCCCAGCTAGCGTGTTTTCTTCATGTCAACTATTTGACAGACTTGTGTTAGTTAGTTCTACTTGTACCTAGTGGTCTGCTAACGGGTACCTCGGGCAGGGCAGACCCGTACCCGTCCCGGGCAGCGGGCAGGACGGGTACGGGTACAACGGGTAGGCGGGTACAACGGGTACGGGTAGGCGGGTTTTTTTTTTTAAAACTCCGCCCTGCCCGTCTCAAACCCGTGCCCGTTGCGGGTAGACGGGTACAATGGGCAAGGGTACAGCGGGCACGGGCAGGACGGGCACGGGTAGAATTTTTTTTTTTTTTTTTTTTTGCTGTTTTCTGATTTCTGTTTTGTTTTCTGATTTGTTTTCTTATTTTTTTTAACGTGTCGTACGAATATTATTACGTGTTTATAATTCGACTTTTAAAATCTGAATAGTTCAATATCAAATATTGTATATATATATACATAAAATTATCAAGTCACTCTTTATAATTCCTAAATAAATAAAATTTGTAACTCATATATAAAAATTATTTGTGCGAAAATTTGTATATTTATTCGGCTAAGTACAAGTCTAATTATTTATACTAAAATACGCTAGATTACTTGAAATTATGTTGAATTACACTATATTACAATAAATTATGTTCAATTATACTAAATTACGTTAAATTACAATAACCAAGCTAATTATGCTGAAATACGGTAAGAAAAACACTAAACTACACAAAATTACGCTATAGTAGACTGATTTTGCTCATATTTCATGAATTATAAAAAATAGTAAAAAAATTCCAAAAATAGTAAAAATTGGTAATCTGCAAGTTCATTATGTAACTAATTTACTGAGCTACTTGGATTGAATGATAGACATGAAAATCTTAATCGGAAACTTCAACTCAAGTTTTGAGGCTCTTCCCTTAGTTTTTTGACGAATCCGACGGTCGGATCGGTCCCGAAAGGAGGTTAGCTTGGTACAGGGGCTGTGGAGCTCATGTCAAAATTTCAGCCCGATCAGACGGACGGATCAAAAGTTATGCCCTTTTTTGTCAAAATTTCATTTTAAATTGATAATATATTTTCTAAACGTTCATTTATTTTTAATAGATTAAATAAAATATAAATCAAAAATATCTTAAATCAATTACTTTAAAACAATAAATAAACATTTTAAATTGATAATATATTTTGTAAACGTTCAATTTAAATTGATAATATAAATCTATATCTAAATTAAATAAAAATTCAAATCTAAATTTATATGCAAATTAAATTAAATCTAAATTGAATATAAATATAAATCTAAATTAAAATTTAGATTGAATTCAAATCTAATTTAAATCTAAATTAAATTAGATAAAAGGAAAAAAAAAAAAATAAGCCTCTGGATTATCCCAATTTCTGCCGAACCAAATCAACCAATTGCCTCTGGAAAAAAATAAGCCTCTGAATCCAAATCTAATTGCTACAGTGATCTGTCAATATTAACAGAGCAGGTTTAGCTTCATGCAGCGCAATATTCACATGATAAGCTGTACCCAGTGCGCTGCCTGTAGCCAAAACTGCTCTGTTAACAGTAGCCAGGGGGGGGAAATTTTTTGAATTAAAGTGTTCTGCAGGCAGCGGGTACGGGCACGGTACAGGCACGGGTAAGGGCACGGTACAGGCACGGGTACGGGCACGGGTACGCGGGTGCGGGTACACCCGTGGCGGGTGCGGGTAGACGGGCAGCGGGCACGGGTCTGCCGGGTACGGGTACACCCGGGTTTGGCACCAAAACAGGCCACCCTGCCCATTTCAAGCCCGTACCCGTGTACCCGTTTACCCGGGTATACCCGGGCACGGGTACGGGTACCCCGGGCACCGGGCACGGGCGGACCGGGTTCGGGTTACCCGTTAAGGGCACTGTCAAATGTCTACTTGTACCTAGCTAACAACCATACAAAAATTATCCACAGAAAAATATTGAACACCCAATGGGAGCTTGTGCGTCTCAAATCTCATTGAGTGGATAGCGTAGGCTCCGCATGCTATTTCTTTTAACAATCAGCAGCTTCAGAAAAAAAAAAAAAAAAAAAAAGGGCAGAGAGAGGAGAGAAGTGGACGGGATCAATCGCTGTGACCCAACTCACATCTTCTCCATTGAACCAGTTCATCAGTTCATGTTGCAATGACCTTTCATCAGACCACAAATTTTAGCCTCAAAACCACAATTACCCCTAAACAAGCCTCAGAACACAAACCTTATGCCGAATACATATCGTGCATTCAGTTACCGCGGCAAGTCAAATCAATTGAAGAATTCAAAAAGTTACATGCGCAGTACATCAAACTAGGTTTGGATTGCATTGTAAACAATGTGAGAGAGCTTTTATTAGCTTGCACATTGTCCAATTGGGGCTGCATGGAGTATGCCGAATCAATCTTTCTCTCTCTAGAAGAACCCAAAACGTTTGATTTTAACATTTTGATAAGAGGTCATGTTAATAAGGAAGAATCAAAGAGAGCACTTTTCTTGTACAAAGAAATGTGGGAAAGAGATCTAAAGCCAGATAATTTTACATTTCCATTTGTTATAAAGGCGTGCGTGCAATTATTGGCTTTCAAAGGAGGGAAAGAGATCCATGGCCAAGCAATCAAGCTTGGGTTTGGGTCGGATCCATTTGTTCAAAATGGTTTCATCAACTTGTATGGCAAGTGTGGTGAGATCGAGCTAGCTTGCGTGGTTTTCGACAAATTGGGCTTGAACAAGACTATGACTTCTTGGGGTTCCATTATTGTGGTACATTGCAGAGCAGGTCTATGGACCGAGTGTTTGGAATTTGTTGCATCCATGACAAATCATGGTCTACGGGTTGATGAGACCTCGTTAATTGGTGCTGTATCCTCTTGTGCGCATCTTGGTGCACTCGATCTTGGAAGAAGTATCCATTGTTATATGGTGAGAAACACTAAATGTGTCGATTTAGTCATGCAAACTTCTTTGATTGACATGTATGCGAAAAGCGGTTGTATAGATAAGGCAATTCAAATATTTGAATCCATGAAAGAGAAAAATATGCATACATATAGTGCAGTTATATCAGGTCTCGCATTGCATGGAGACGGAAAAAGAGCTTTGGAAATTTTCTCTAAGATGATTAATGAAGGAATTAAACCAAATGAGGCTATTTATGTAGGTGTTTTGAGTGCGTGTAGCCGTGCCGGTTTACTAGAAGAGGGATTCAAATATTTCGATCAAATGAGATTTGAGCAACAAATTGTACCCAATTCACAACATTACGGGTGCATGGTGGATCTATTGGCCCGTGCTGGTAGGCTTAAAGAGGCATGTAACTTGATCAATAGCATGCCAATGGGACCCACTGACTCGGCCTTGCGTAGCTTACTTGGTCCATGTAAGATTTACAGAAATGTAAAATTTGCTGAGTTTGCTATCCAAAAGTTAAGAGAACTAAACAAATGTAATAGGGGTGATTATTTAATTTTATCAGACATTTATGCAATGGAAAAGAGATATGATGATATGGCTAGAATGAAAACTGAAGGATTTGACCAAGGGTTAATTCAAACACTGGGTTTTAGTCAAATTGAGGTGAAAGGAAAAACCCACAAATTTGTCTCACAGGACAAATCGCACCCAAATAGTGCTGAATTGTATGAAATGCTGTCCATCATAGAGTGGCAGCTACATTTCGAGGGGTATAAACCAGACACATCAGAAGTGTCAGCTGTTGTGGATGAAGAGGAAAAGAAGCGGTTGCTGGCTGCACATAGTCAGAAGCTTGCTGTAGCTTTTGGGCTATTATATACAAGTCCTAGTGCACAAATACGGGTAATTAGCAATATAAGGATGGGAAAGGAGTGCCATAGGTATATGGAACTTGTTTCTCGGAATTTTGAGAGAGAGATTGTTGTGAGGGATCGTAATCGATTTCATTGTTTTATGGGTGGAAGGTGTAGTTGCAAAAATTACTGGTGAGGTGAAACTGGAATGATGCGAGTAAAGATTTTTCGTGTATATTTTAAGTTTATTAATATTCATCTCTGTTTTTTCTGTTTTTTGGTAGGATTAATTAGAGTTAAGATCTTAATAGCATGAAATAAGATTTTGTAACCATGATGTCTTGTCTAGTTTGTTTTTTTTTGAGAATCAATGTCTTGTCTAGTTTGTTCCAGTGCAAGTACCTCTTAGTAGTTGGTATTGCAAAAAAATTATAGTATTGCAAATAGCAAAGTACTTGCAATAAACTCTTTCATTTAAGAAAACAGCCTCATCCCTGGTTAATTCTTTTTTGAGGAAAAACAAGGGTCATGCCCTTATTTCATTGATTAAAAGACGGTTACAAGAGTTTTGTAACTTCAAAATAAAGACAGTTGCAGCTCAGGACTCTGAGCCAAAAAAAGTAAAATAAAACTAAAAAGGAAAAAAGAAAATGGAAAATATGCCTACTGGTAAGACCGTACCAGTAAGGCTAAATCCTGAAAAAAAAAACATAACCAATAAGAAAAAGCCCCCCACAAGCCCCAACAGAACATAAAACAAATTAAACCCACATCTTTGGTCTCCAACTGTCCTGGTATGCTTTCCTTCACACCAAGCTATACCTACATTGTACATCTTGGAGAATGAGAGCAGTAGAAATGTGCTCCAGCATCAGCACATACTTCCTGTCAGCGTACCAGTATGCTATTCTCTCATGTCAGCATACCAGTTTGGTGTCCGATGCCCTCCTGTCAGCGTTCCAGATCTGACCGGTATGCTATGCCCTTGTGTCAGCGTACCAGTTCATCTGTACCAGTCCGGTGTTCTACAACCACCTGAGCACCGTACCAGCCCTTCTTCTGTACGAGTCCAGTCTGATCGGTAGCAGTCCATCAGTTTGCAGTTGCCTGCAGATCTTGTTCGGTACCAGTCTATCTTACCAGCGGTACCAGCGTGGCTTTCTAGTTTTCAAGTAGACCCCTGGTTAATTCTGTTTGCATATGCAATCATAAATGCTAGATAAAAGAAAAAAAAAAAAATCTTTGTTCTTTCTGCCTGATGCATTACAAAGACACGTGTCTCATTATGGTTCATGTCATTTTCTTTTCTTTTGTTTTTTGTTTAATACTAACATCTTAATGTGTACTATTAAAGTTGAAGGAATCATGTATCATGTCAGTTTTTTCAGGTTTGGTTATTTAGTAAATTGTACTTTCTTTGATGCTGAATAATCTGACAATGTCTGGTTATTTACAGTAATTATTTTGCATCGCAAAGTAATTCTAACCTAACTTGTTTGATTAGGCAGATGTCTAGAAGCAGTATACATGCGAATGTGTTGGCGCATTATGAAAGTGTTGAGAAAATCTAACTGGTACATAAGTATCACATAAACACTGAAAAGGCTCAGTGTTCTGTCTATCCTAGTTTTTCAAGAGAAACTCACTGATGTCTTGATCAATAGTGTTAGCAACCAGTTTAGGAAACAAGAATTTGAATCAGGCATATCTCAACTTGTTCTCAGAAAGTTGAAGATAGATAGACGGAAGGAAGTTTCGATCAGGCTACTTATTAGCTGCTGTCGGATCTTACTGTGTGCTTCATGCATTAGACAAATGTATTAAAGAGTAAAGGTAACCCATTTATGTATAATGATCTTGAATAGTATATTAAGTATGGTTAGGATCTCTATTAGATACATTCATCCACTGTATTTGTCACTGGCAAAAAACATAAGAATAATTTTATGAAAATTTCGGCTACAATTCACATAATACAGAACAGTTTGGAAAAGCTTCAAAGTCCATTATTCAGCCCATATTGTTGTTGTGGGACTATAAACGAACATGCATGCACCAAATCATTTGAGCCCAGCAATAGGCCTCGTTCATATGTTAATAATAAATTTGGGCAAAGAGGGTATTTTAGCCCCAAAAAAACAATCAATTTGAATGTTTATTCAAAATTATATTCGTTTCGTTCACTTCGTATGTCTATGAAATAAATATGTTAGTTCTATGATGAGCAAGTAGATGCGTTCTGTCCTTTATTCCTAGTATTGCTTGTAGGTTGGCGCATTCATTAAGGAATAACTTCTGTACATACCAGTATGTATTTTAGTTAAAGATTCTTATTCCACAAATTAGCATGACACAGTGCTTACGTAATACAATAAATAAATAATTAGGTGAGTTAGATAACCATGTGATCTCAGCTAATAAGTGCGAGTTATCTTGCAAGTAGAAATTCTCTAGGTGGGGTCTTAAGGGATGACACGATGCTACTTTTTCTGATTCCTTGGCCCATATTCTCACCTCCTTTAATTCCATGCTTAAATTTCGGTTCGATAGACTTTTGATGATATCTTTAGGAGAAATTATTGGTGATAAGATACCTTTCTAAAGATGATTTTCCTTTCCGCTATTATTTTTTTCGCAGTGAAGACTTGCAATATTTTAAAATTGCTAATTTACAAAGCGATATTTGATAATGGCAGACCAAAAACTATTCAATAATGTTGATCTTCCTTAAAAATATGCTATATTCGAAATTAATGTTAAAAATAATTGCATGTCTTGATAGGTTGGCTTGATTTTAGATTGTAGAATTGTGCAATGAGTGAGGTTATGTTACTATGCATATTGCATATTAATCCGTACTATGGATCAATATCTTCATTTACAAAGTCTAAACATTTGATTCGAACTGTTCAACATGATCTCTATATGATAATATACTGCAGACTAAATTTTATAATTTAAAATAAAAATTAGATAGGTAGAAAATCACTAATTTTGAATGGTTCAGAATCTTTAGATCAAATGATTTTCTTCCTATCTAAAAAATAGTAAAAAAATTTGTAAAAGTCAATCTACAAGTATTTTATATGGAGATCATGTTGAACAGTTCAAATTGACTGTTTAAAATTTAAATTTAAAATATTGATCCGTAGTACACACCAATATCAATATGTGTTATAGTGTTATGCATAGTACCATTGCCTCACCCTCGTGCAATTGCCTGTAATAACAGAGGATATGACTCATCCTAGCTTGGGTATCATCCAAGAATCTCCTTTTCTTGTTTTGCAATAAATTAAAGTGAGAAGGAGATATGTACATCCTCCAAGTATAGTTAAAAGTTAAAAAGTTTCTTCAACAGTTCCTCTATCTCATATCACAGGTTTCACTTGACTAGTGGTTGGTTGGAGTCCTATAGTTATGAATTTGTAGGACAGGCCATTGGAATTCATGATATTTGAATTATATGGGATTTGATTTTTATGATTTTAATTGTAAGATTGTAAGGTTAAAAAAAAAAACTAAGAGATACATTTAATGGATTTTAAAGAACAAGTCGCCAACAGTATTGAACCAAAAAAAAAAAAAAACGTTTTGCAACAAGCGAATTCAACGATTCTTCTATTCGACAAACCTAAATAATTGATGGTCCTATACTTACCATATATGAAAATCCCACACATAAAATAAGACTAATATGTTATGCGTATTATATATGTGTAAAACACAAAATTTGTGTCTTAAACATCATTCATAAATTGCTCTTTAAATGTAACATCTATAAACATGCAATTAATCAATCACAAATAACAATAATCATCTATACTATACATTTCAGATAACTATAAAATTAATTCAAATTATATGTGAAATGCATCAGACATAATCATAAAAGTCCTAATTGTATATGTTAGATATGAATTGGACCTATCAGCTATCAAAACGATGATATCAGACGACGGGATCCTGTCAAATTTTAAGCGAGTGACCTGATATTAAATATTGTATTAGATCTTGGTTCAAAGACGAGCTTTCAAATCAAACAAGAGTTATAATTATTAAAATATTGTTTCATATCTTGTCGATTTTTTTGAATATATTCTTCATAATCCGAATTGATTTTAATAATATTTTTTGAAACATGATTGGAGGGTTTCGGATCGGCTATTCAGACAATATTGTTTGAAACCCATAATTTTAATAATATTTCCGAAAATTAATTGTCTTAATCATTTTAAATTTTGAATATTTTTGGTTTAATTTGTAAAATTTGGACTCAGTTTTAATATAAAGAATTTGATGCTTAAATTGTAAAGGTATATAACTTCTAAAAAAATAAGAAACGTGGCACTTGCCATGTTACCGCTTCCTCTTCTGTGGAAAAAACGTGTCGTGCCCTTCTGTGACTAACACGCCGTGACTTTGGTCTCATGCCGTGCTGTGCCGTGATTAAAATGTCAAGAGGTGGTCACGGCACGCGAATGGTCACGCCACATGAGTCACGCCGTGCCTAAACGTGCCGTGACCATACGTGACTCGCGTGACCATTAATCATAATTTAGGTTAGTTTATTGAAGATTCACCATTAAATCAATATCTAATGGTCCTAATTACACGTGACTCGCGTGACAACGTGTCGTGCCGTGCCGTGACTAAATCTTTCACGTGCCGTGCCTTGCCGTGCTAAAGTTTCAAAAGACGGGCACAGCATGCGAATGATCACGGCACGGAACACGCGAGTCACGACACGTAACTGACACGCGTGTCGTGCCGTAACCGTGTCATTCCGTGACGGAGCCGGTTCCGCCGTGCCATTTTTCCAACTCTGGCCTATGACCCTCCTTTTCCCTTACTCCTTACAATTTAATTTCTATATTATAATTAACTTTTTTTTTAATCACCAAATAATATATTGTCATTCAATAATAATGTAAATTTTTTATTGAATCAGAAAATATGTTTCTCATATTATCGTTGACCCTTCTTTGCTTGGTGCCGATCTTTTGAATCAGTTTGTAATATTTGGATTTTTTTTTTTATTTAATTCGTTGCATTTCATTTGTTATCCCCCGTTTAATTGAGGACAAAATAATACCTCATAATTTTATAGTATTTTCGAAAATAATACCTCATTTATTATCCCCCGTTTTATTTAATTCGTTGCATTTCATTTCATTTTTTTTTACCAATAGATGAGTATATTGTTTCTCGAATATCACATTCTTTATCTTCGTTGATATGTAGATTTTGTTCTTTCAATGTTATATCCAGTTAAACTGAGAAAAAAAATTAGTGGAACCTAGATTTTTTTAAATTAAAAATTAGATATTTGATTGTACTTTTCATAAGCTAGATCTCATTTAGTGATTTAATAATTTAATTATATACTGAAATTTAATAATTAAAATATATTTGAAATATATTGATTAAAGTTTATTTTTGTCATTGTTCTTTTTCTTTTACTTTTAAATTCAACATTTTCATTATTTTAATATAAAAATTTGTCAAATATCTACAAACTAGAAGCAAAATGATTTTCATTATAGGAGAGAGAAAAAAAAAATTCATTGTAGGAGCGCAGAGAGAATGACTCAATCAATAAAGCATAAAAGTGATTTTTTTCATTTTGAGAATTTAAATTTATATCATTTGCCTTTCAAACTAAAATAGTAAAGATACTTTTACGCAATGGCGGAATCAGAAATGATCGGTAGGGGGGCCTAACAGGCGGTTGATAAATTCAAGAGTGCCCGACAGAGGGGGTGCCAATTTTTTTTATTAAAGAGGGGGTGCCAGAGGGGGTGCGGAGAGGAAGACAAAGGGGGTGCCAGTTTTTTTTTTTTTTATTAAAGGGCTCTCAGCTCCGTATATGTTTTATTAACCAAGGGAGGGCCAGGGCCCAGGCTGGCCCAGACCCTAGTTCCACCACTGCTTTTACGTACAATTTCCGTCACACAATATGCAGAGACAAATCCATGTTGAGGGTAGTGTAAAAATTGACTTCCATATGCAGTATGAAAATTTTATATGATTGATTCTTATTTATATTTGACTTCCATAATTTGAAAGGATGACTTCGCTTCTGACAAAACAACAGAATTCTAAATATAAGAACACCGTACAACTCCAAACATAGTTTCATATATACAAATTTATGTTATTAGAGTTGTGTTATTGTGCTTCATGAAGTAATTGTCATATTTTACTGCACGCTCATATTTTTGTTTTCAATGTTCAAATAGTTAGTCTGAACCATTCAACGTGATCTCCATATTAAAATATTTTTGAATGAGATATAAATGTGTTTGAAAATCAATTTTTTTTGAAATATTTTACTATTTTTAAATAGATAGAATATCAATGTTTTTTTTTTTGTCCAGAATATTTTTAATTTTTGTTAAACCTTTTTAATTTTTACCATTCAAAACATTTTTTTAGAATGGTACAAATTAAGTAGTTTATTTTTTTTCCACCCTTGAGGCCCCTTCTTACTGTTGCAGATCAGAGATGAGAGAGACTTATTAGACAGCAAGTCTCTGGGCATTTCCTCTCCTAATTATTGCTCTCTGTAGTATCGCACAAGCAAGCACATATCAAGTCGTTTTCTTAGGTTTGGCAGATTCTTCTATAGTATTAACTCCTAGTCCTTGTATTGTTGTGCAATTAATTGTCATTATGCCAGGCGGAATCTCTTGTGGTGTTTTAGCTGTAGTGACTTGTGTTATGTAGGTGTACCTAGCTAGTAGCTAACTCATATGCAAACTTACCTTAGCTAATTAATAGTTCAATTCGATCTATACATCGACATTTCATACAAATTTTACATTGTTGTTTTTACGTTTTTCTGAGATGGGAGGACTAATGATTTATAAGAATTTTAGACTGTTAAGAACAAGCCTTTGGTCTAGTGACAAATGCAATACTTTTTATGTGAGAAATCACAGGTTTGAAATCCAAAAACAGCAATTTTTTTAATATTAAATAATTAGGTGATTTAACCTCCAATATTTTCTAAAAAAGAATTCTAGACCGTTCAATAGAACTACTTTTCTCTCTATTGAAAAAAAAAATGTGAATATATCATCTCTATCATTAAGCTTAAGATCTGTTATGCATCAAATTTGACATAATTTGAATCTCATTTAATCATCTATCAAATGATTTGAAAGTTTTAATAATTGAATGACCAACCGAAATATATATACATATATATAGAGAGAGCTGGGCTATGGTGAGTTGTGAAGTAAGATGTCATTTTTACTTCACGCTCATATTTTCATTTTGAAAATCTAAATAACCGATCCGAACCGCTCAACATGTTATCTATATTGAAATGTGTTTGAGACTAAATTTTATATTTTTTGGAATTTGTTTACTATTTATTAAGCCGTTTTGAAAATCGCTGATCCGATGGTCAAGAAATTTTATTGTTTTTTACTGTTCATAGTGGATCAGTGATTTCAAAGTGGCTTAATAAATAGTAAAAAAATTCCAAAAAATGTAAAAATTTCTCCAAGCACATTTCAATATAGAGAACATGTTGAGTGGTTCGGATTGGTTGTTTGAATTTTCAAAATAAAAATATGGCATGAAGTAAAATGACGTTTTACTTCACAACTCACCATAGTCTATCTCTCTCTCTCTCTCTCTCTCTCTCTCTCTCTCTCTATATATATATATATATATATATATATATATATATATAAGAGCTGGGCTATGGTGAGTTGTGAAGTAAGATGTCATTTTCACTTCACGCTCATATTTTCATTTTGAAAATTCAAACAACCGATCCGAATCGCTCAACATGTTCTTTATATTAAAATGTGTTTGGAGACTAAATTTTACATTTTTCGAAATTTGTTTACTATTTATTAAGCCGCTTTGAAAATCACTGATCCGGTGGTTAAGAAATTTTTACTGTTTTTTACTGTTCACAGTGGATATGCGATTTCAAAGTGGCTTAATAAATAGTAAAAAAATTCCAAAAAATGTAAAATTTAGTCTCCAAGCACATTTCAATATAGAGAACATGTTGAGCGGTTCGGATCTGTTGTTTGAATTTTTAAAATGAAAATATGACGTGAAGTAAAATGACGTTTTACTCCACAACTCACCATAGTCTCTCTCTCTCTCTCTCTCTCCATATATATATATATTATATATAAGAGCTGGGCTATGGTGAGTTGTGAAGTAAAATGTCATTTTTACTTCACGTTCATATTTTCATTTTAAAAATTCAAACAACCGATCTGAACCGCTCAACATGTTCTAAATATTGAAATGTGCTTGGAGACTAAATTTTACATTTTTTGGAACTTTTTTACTATTTATTAAGCCACTTTGAAAATAGCTGATCCGGTGGTCCAGAAATTTTTACTGTTTTTTATTGTTTACAGTGGATCAGCAATTTTCAAAGTGGCTTAATAAATAGTAAAAAAAATTCCAAAAATTGTAAAATTTAGTCTCCAAGCATATTTCAATATTTAGAACATGTTGAGCGGTTCGGACCGGTTGTTTGGATTTTCAAAATGAAAATATGATGTGAAATAAAACGTTATTCTAAATATTGAAAATCGCTGATCCACTGTGAACAGTAAAAAACAGTAAAAACGTTGTTCTAAAATGGATATGTCGTATTAAATTAGATGTACCCAAAATGGATATAAAGAAATATCTGCTGTTGGATGTTAGATGAACTTCGTATGTAATTAATTTATTGTTGTGATTCCATACTCATTGATTTAATAGAACAAGTCACATACCTTCAAACATTTTTTTTACCTAATATGTTAATTCAATCAAGGTCACAAACCTATCAATGATTGCTACAAATGTATAGTTCTATTTGTGAATCGTTTCTATACTTTTGATACATTTATCAAAAAGAAATAAAAGATGTCATTATTTTATGCACACGTGAAGACTCCATTTTATAGATAAGATATATAACAAAAATTCAATATAATTCACGTAGCTAGCACAGGGAAGTGCCATAGAAGAACAAAGTCTGAAATTATCCGTCTTATCTGGACTCTGCTTTCATCAATGGAATAATAATGATACTGCTTAGGACCTATATTTTCCTTCTTAGATCTGGATTAGATTCCTTGATGCCCTTGTCACCAGAACCGCCAAAGAAAATTGGTCGCCAATCCATTAATGTTAACCATGTGGGCCTTTTTTTATGGATGCAATGCTATTCTTTTATTTTATTTTTACAATTTGTTTTCCTTTTTACCCCCTCCTCTTTTTTTATTCCCCCTTATGGCGTGTTGAAAAAAGGCATATACGATTAAAGAGTGCATTGATTTCCGTTCAAAGCAAAGATGGAGTTTGTGTGTATTTGCTCTCCATTCTCCAATGATCAAAGTGGTGGGGTAATCCAAATGGAGAGAATCCGGCAAAGCAAAATGGAGTCTAAAAGCCGGAATTTTTATGCTATTGCAAGTTTTGAACATCTATATATGCGGCGGGTTGCATTTTTGTAACATCCTTTACATGGCTAATTAAGTTCTTCAACGTCTTCATATGATTATGTTTCAGAATTTGAGAAAAAAAACAATTATTTTGTAATATGTAGTCCTCAAATTTTGACAAACGACAGCTAACTGACAAAATGTTGGATATTATATCAGTTGCTACTTAACAGCTAGTTACATACTGATTAACTTCTAATAGAAAAAAGCGAGGGACAATGTGGGATTGTGGATAGCTGTCTCATTGGAACAAATTAATTATGCCTTGCGGTTTTTTAAGATATGAAGAAAATGAAAAACTTTTTGTTTGATATACAAAGTAACTCGTAATCCCATAGGCGTTATTTCTAGAAAGAAATTATATGATAATTACTATGAGTATTTTTCGTTTAGTGAAAATTATAAAGTTAATTTTATTGGTTATAAAAGTTTAAAGCAGGTTCAAGCTAAAAATAATAAAATATGTCCAGAACATATAATAAAATAAATTATTTATACAGTAGATAATATTTTGAATAAGCATTGGTGATTTCAACAAAAGACATTTTGGATAAACATCGCGATGTCAAACACATAATTAATTTAGTTACTTCGTTAATTTGTGATAACTACAACATTAAATTTGACTTGAACAATTCTGAAAACTACAACATTAAATTTGACACACCTAATTAACTCCATTTATTCTCGAACAAAAGATGTTATAAGTATACTAAATTGATTTTCTTATTTATTTTTTATTACAAATCTTTTTAGGTCATCTTAGAAGGCTCTGCATGTAATTTTTGGAGAAAGACTAATTAAGAATTAAGTCCTTTATATATGTATATCTACAAAAAAAAAAAAATCGGATTTAAAACTTGCAATATCCTATACAATTGTCTTAGTCTTTAGATAAAATTCTGATACTCGTCTTTTAATTATGTATTAATTGTTGATTGTTCGGAGTTGAAAAACATCCCCAGGTCATTAATGTCCTTTCTATTAACTTATATCTTAATCATAATTATCTATTTATTAAATAAAATTATATGATTGTTGATATAGTGTATTTTTTAATCATTTATATAAATTTTGTAATACTTAATTGTTAATAATTATGTATAAGTTAATAAAAAAGAGTAGAGTGAGGCTATGGTAATATGCATAGCGTGGATTGGTCCGTACTACAGATCAATATTTTTGTTATCAAAATTTTAAAGGTCGATCCGAACTGTTCAACATGATCTCCATATGATTATGTACATTAAACTAAATTTAATATTTTTTAGAATTTTTTTTTTTAGTTTTTTAGATAGGTACAAAATTGTTGTTTTTTATGGTCCAGATTTTTTAGATCAAGTGATTTTCTATCCATCTAAGAAAATAGAAAAAAAAAAATGTAAAATGTAAAATTTTGTTTACAAGTAGATATTCATATGAAGATCATATTAAACCGTTTAAATCAACCGTTAAAACTTTCAAACTAAAAATTTGAGCCCATAGGTGCTCTCCATAGTACCAGTGCCTCACTCGAAAGGAAACGAATCTGCTGCGATTCTAAGAGATCGCAGGGTCCTGCGATTCTAATTCCAACCATTTAAACGATGAAACTCAGAATTCTTTTGAGAAGTCAGTTTTTGTGCACGAATCTCGAAACATGTGAACGGTTGGAATTGGAATCGCAGGAACCTACAATCCCAGAGTGTCGCAGCAGATTTATTTCCCACTCGAAAGAGTAATGTGTATTGATAAATAAGTGGGTAGACGGGGGTGCCATATCGCTCTTATAGCAAGTAATAGTGTAATACTTCATCTATGACTCGATACACATAAAATGTAACAGCAGGAGATTATATTAAAGAAGGGAAGAGATGTGGGGGAGAGCAGCAGGAAGAGAACAACCCACAAACTTTTTTCTTTCTTTTTTTTTTTCTATCCTTTTGAGACCCCAAATATATGAACTGTTTTTCTTTTCCCCTGTTTGCTGCATCAAAAGATTCTTTCATCCCTTTCAAGTCAAAGAAGCGAAAGAGAAAGGGGGAAACAGAAACAAGAAGAGATGACACGAAATCAACAAAGAAAAAACCATAAATTCCAAAAAGATGGCCCCCCACCCCCATCCATATATTCTTTCAAACGGACCAAACCCTCTATTTTCATACATGCGTTGTTCGAGTGAACTCTAAGCGTCGCAACATAAAAGAGAGAGAGCGAAAGGAGTAAAAGAGAAAGGAATCTGCACCTCCTCTTATAAAAATTCCATGTGGAGAAATATCTAACCATACTCATCTTCCCTACTCTGTTGAGGGTTTTAGGCAACCTTTTCATGTTTTCTTACAACTTGATGCATCATTTTTCTACATGGATATCAAGGAAATGTATGAGGAGAAGTGCACAGGTTTGGAGGCCAAGCCGAGGCTTAGATGGACCGAACAGCTACATGAACAATTTGTTCATGCGGTATCTCAGCTCGGCGGTGCAGATCGTATGTTTACAAAAACAAAATTTTAAAAAAGCAAAATCATGTTCCAAACATAATAGGAATGTTTTCTTTGATAAGTTGTTGGATATGATAAAGACATTGATTGCTTTTGTTTTTCCTCTTTCAGGAGCGACTCCCAAATCGGTTTTGCGAGCAATGGGTGTCCCTGGGCTTACTCTGTACCACCTGAAAAGTCATCTTCAGGTCTGTGATCGTTTTTCTTTCCTTTTTTCACGAGATTAGATGTAATGGGATATCTATGTTCTTGGTCCTGAATATTGTGACTGTGTACTTTTCAGAAGTATAGACTTGCGATTACTCGTGACAACGTTGGAAATAATGCGAACAACGGAGGAGGTAATTCAATGCACTAATCAAACTTTACGGTTTTTCTTTTTTATTTTTGTAAAACATTTTGCGAAGCTATATGACGATGTTATATGAACAGATTTTGATGAAGAAGATGCTACATATATTGATTGTACAAGAACTCTGGCGCCATATGATGAAGAGGATAAGGAATTACCAAGGATTAACAGGTCAGATTATCTATATTATAAATTCTAAACTAAAATCCCCATTTGGTTTTCCTAATGTGCCTCCATGCTCATTTGTTTAATTTTTTTATTCAGTGATATGATGCAAGTTCAATTGGAAATACAAAAGAAGCTGGAAGCGCAAATTGAGGTAAAGGTTCCATAAATATAAATACTTTAGTATGTACATTTTCATGTATAAATTATGTGAAATCCTGATTGAGAATCGGAAACTTTTTCTAGGTTCAAAGGCATTTGCAATCAAGAATTGAAACACAGGAAAAATATTTGCACTCTCTTCTTAAAAAAACACAAGAGATACTGTATGGATACAACAACAGTTCCGACAGCACCAAAACAGAGCTCTCTGAGCTAACCTCTGCTGTTGAAACACAGTACAGGACATCTCCAGTGATCAGTAAGCAGACACAGAATACAGACTGTTCGACCGACAGCTGCCTCACTTCGTCCGAGAAACTGGAGATGAGGAATGAAGTATCCGATAGTGAGAGCCACGGTTTGAAGCGGAAATTGGAAGTCACAAACGGCATCTCCAGTTCAGAACGAACTGGAGATGGGAAGAGGATCGTTGGTTTGGGTGGGGAGAGGCCAGAGATTGATCTTAACAGATAGGAATAAAATGGAGCATCTTTCTTTTTCTTTTTGCTGTTTTCTTTCTTTGTTGTTTTCTTTTTGTGAAAGTAGTTGGTAATGGGAGAATCAGTTTAATTTTCAAAAGGAGCAGTACAATTATTATTTTGAGTTCAAATCTGACGCAGCTTAGATTCGCCTTTTATTCGTTTCTTGGTTGTTTCCTGTTTGAATGTGCTTGATGCTGCCACAGACCGAACATTCTTGCACCTAATTATTTATTACATTAAACTAAAGCTAAAGATATACTATAATATTATGTGCTAAGCAACAGGTAAGCGGTTTGAGCCTACCACACATTAGCCTCCAAAAAGACTTTTGTACAAAAAGATCCATATAAAATGTAGATTCTACATATGAGTTGCATTTTTTATTCCAAGATAAGAGGAAGTGGAAATATGTCGTCGTCAATTCCATACCCATTATATGGCCATATCTTTAAAAGTAATGTGGATGGAAATTACAAAATTAAGTGCTATAAGAAAATTCTGATTAGAAAGTCTAAGAGTGTAATTTGACTAATTGGTGGCAGTTTAAACATAGAAAATTACTATGGTACTAAATAGGTGGTAATTAGGAGATATGTCTAGTTAGATTACCTACCTGATTGAGTCTGCATCGTCTGCATTAACTCAAAAGAGCATCTTTTGAGTTAATATATCTCGGCCGTCTGATTTTAAATAGAGTCAATCCAATCCCAGCCTATAACACAAGGGATGCTTTAATATTTGTGTAAGTCTAATCCATACAGATTTTAAAGCGGATCAGCCGGTCCAGATGTATTAACTTAAAAGATTCTTTTTTGAGTTAATGGAGACCATACGAATTCTACTTGATTTCCTTATAATGTGATAATCCCGAGAATCTAATCAAGCTTTTGGAAGTTAGTTTACACGCTTGTAGAAAAACCTAAGCTAATTAAAACCCAACATTTTTATGTTTGGATACCTTAGTTTACAACCTACAAGTCAGGTAAACCTAACCTAATTTGTTGAGTCAATCACCCATTATCTTAGTTTAGAGACAACCTAGTCCAAATCAGATTATTAAGTAGCAATACAAATGGATTTAATGATTGAAAATAACAAAGGAAGGAAGTATGAACCCAAAATAGACATTAACGTTTCTCATGGCCAAAACTTGGGCAGCACAGACAATTGCCACTGCTTTACAAAGATAACCGGCCCAAAGCATAATGAGGTTCCTTAAACCTCCACTTGAAATGAAAATAACAAATTATGAGTAAATGATAAAGATGTTATTATCCCATCGCGGTAATAATCTGAGTAAATGCAACCCAGTATACACCACATGAAAAACTCATTGACTTGTTGCTGTGGCGACCATACAGCAATTCTGTCCTAGGGTTAAATAAAATCAAATAATCTGTATTGGCAAGCCATTCATTGGGTTTATCCACCAATCCACAGATCCTTTAGCTCAGATAGCCCAAATTGTTTATTCATAGCAAAAATAAAATAAACAAATACCATCGATTTCAGACAAATTCGTTTTATATCACAACCGCTGAATTGTTGAAATCTGTGTCATGAGACAGCATATTTTTTCAAAACAGAATATTCAACCGCTGAATAATTCAACGGTTATGGTGTAAAACGAAATTGTCCGAAATCCATCACAGGTTTGGGATGAGCTTCCAGTGTTAGTGTTGATTTTTATAATCTGAGAAGAGAAATTTATGCGGAACAATATTAATTGATTTCTATTGATGATCAGAGTGTGTTTATTACAATATCCTAAAAAGTGTATTTATACATGCTAATTAGGAACGAGATCACCTGCCCCCCGGGGGGCAGGAAATTCCTGCCCCTAGAGTCACTGCCGGGTGGGGCCGAGATCACTTTTAACATTTAAATTTCTGCCCCTAGAGTCACCTCGGACCCACCGGCTGTGACTGTAAAGGCAGGAATTTCCTGCCCCCAGGGGGGCAGGAGATTCGGTCTCTGCTAATTAAGGTTCACAGAGCCGTTATGTTACCGTTATTCTAATTTCTATAAGTGTTTCAAGGTACCGTTGGATTTATTCCTAAATCTAATGCTATGCTTGATATAATCTGAGCCCTTGATCGATGATGAGATTTAATCTGAGATCATTTAATATTTTCAACAGTTAGAAAGCAGGAAGTGCTAATATGCTCACTATAAGGTAGCAAGACGATTAAGAAGGTCAGGGCCTGAGGCAGCAAAACAAGCCATTGAGAGGGGGAGGGGGGTCATTCCTATCAATTCAAGGCTAATTTGGTCAAAATGGGGAGGAAAATGCATCTTACCCGCAATCAGGTTGAATATATTGTTGTGTATTTTAGATATTGAATTTTTGGGTCAATTGGATACACTTTTCACTTTTAAATTTATAAATCTTAGTACACAATAATAGATCAGTTGCAAGCGTACAATATATCCTTGCAGTAATATAGGTATCGATCCAAAGATAACGGAAAATATTAGCTTATACTAAATTAATTAATTTTAAAATGTGCAATTAAAATAAAAGGGGGGTTTGTTGCAAATTGGTTTGCTTGGGTAAATACCCGAATGAGAGTTTAAATAAAACAAAGCAATTTAAACAAACAAATAAAATGAGTTTTTGTGTTTCAATTAAAGAGAAGTCTAGGGGCTATCGGCATACAACCACTTGGTTAAATCCACACTTAATTGGTTTCTAAATTCATGTTTGCATTGATGAGATTTCTAAGCCTAAAGTATCATTAAAGGTCACTTTCGTGAATTAATGACATGCCTAAACAATCCGAGTTTCACGATTAAGTCTTTCACCCTAGCGGTCTAGAACATAAGCATATGTTAGCCTAGTTTATTCCTGAATACCGGTACTTCACGATTAAATCATTCACACCAATATTTGCTTCAATCCAAGAGGTCCCAATTAAATATGAGGCTTCACGATTAAGTCATTCACCTTAATTCAACCTTTGTTTCTTGTGGTTCCCGACTAAGAATTAGATTTGGTCATTTCTAATCTCAAATCCTAAGGTATTCATGTATATAATTTGGTATCATCAATTCTTGATTCAAATCTACTCTCAAGTTGTTTAGACCTAAGCGGGACACTAATTAACAAGCAACACAAATCATGCAATCTACGAATAATAAAATCAACAAGAACAATCATGCAAGCAAACAATCATAATAGAGAAAATCATCCGAGTAAGATAGATTTTAACACAAATTCATGCTTAAAGTCTAAGCCCCTAGAGAGGAAATCTAGTCTCTCATGGGTGTGCTAACATCTATAAGAAATACAAGAGTAAACATGATAAAAACTAAGAAAAACAAGAGAGAGAATAGGCTACACCAATTTCCTCGCTTGCTGCCCTCCTCGTCTTCACTTCATTCCGCTCGAGAAACATTCAATCTTTCGCTTCAATCGCCTTAATTCACTTGGAAAATGGTAGAGAAATGTGTAGAAAATTTGTAGAATCAAAGTTAAAACAAAGATGCCCTTCTCTTGCTGCCTCCCTCCAATATAGCAATTTTCGTGGCTTGGGAAACAATCCCCAGAATATGACAGCAAATCTAAAAAGATATCGCAAAATCAGGCAAGATTGGCATCGGTGCGGCCTCCCATGCGATCTTAATAAAATTTTGTACGGCCCACATAAAATGGGAAGTCGGCCGAATTTTGCTAAGGAAAGAGGTTTGTGCGACTGGTTGTGCGGCTAGAGAGACTCGCACAAAATGGGTTTTTTGGTTCGTGCGGCCCGCACAAAATGCTTGTACAGGCCGCATAACTCTCGGGAAGAATTGGAGATTTTCCGATTTTAATTCTGAATTTCTTGTGCAGCTTCATTTTATTTCCATATGGCCCGCACCAACCTGTATTTTGCGGCTTATCATATAACTGTACATAGGTTGAACCAGTCGGATGTCCTGCATGGAAACAGTTGAGTGGCTCATTTAGGTCAACATGAACAGCAATTGGTTTTATATTTTTCTTTTATGTTTCCTGGGTTTTATCTTATTCAGAATTTCATTACTGCTCAATCATTTACCTACATCACAAAACTCCATCCTATGGAAATGTGGGGTATCAGATGTAACATTTTTAATCTTTCTCTAATCAATAATGTCCTTTGCCTCCGAGGAGACAGCATCAAAAGATCCAAGTCTGTCAAATGTTGAACTATTGGAGCTAATCTAATCCATACTTTGAAGACACGTTCATTTAGAGAATCTTTTAGGTAGCTGTACATTGAACTACAGGCTGTCAGCTAAAATCCTAAATTGAAACACAGTAACTCAAAACTTAAGTTTAAGATCTAAAGTTGGGCCCCAGTTCTTTCTCGTTCTTCAGTACAGACATGGCACGAGAAAAGAAAGTTGAAGAGATATATTAGCAGAGGTTAGCAGCTAATTATGAGCAAGGACTGAAGAAGCATAAGGCCAAAACACTGGGGGTTTTATGCCTTAGAAAAATAAATTCCAAGTAACTCATCAAACTCCATTAATCCAGACATAGAGATAAGGTTGATTTACGATACCTACGCCTAAGAGTACCTCAAATGGGACAATACAAGCAGCCCCTTGAGAAAAAAGATTGTCCAATTTAGTAAACAATAATAGCTGATATACAGAACCAGGATGAATAGACCAAAAAGGAGAACAGGAACTGACACACTATTCACAAATCACAAATCATAGACTAACTCAAAATATTATCTTTTGGTTTTAATGACAGTGAAATTATCAAGAGTTAACCAAAAAAAATTGCCACGTAAGATATATTACTCTTGTAATGGGACCCACAAATTATATTATTAGCATTAATAACGGCAAGACGATTTTATAAAAAACAAGTTCTGCTAATTGTTGCCCATGATTTGGTTCGTCCGGAATCTTTTTTGGTAAATATTATTCAAATCCTTCACAATCATACTATCATTGTGACATAAATTTCCAACGCAACAATTATTATTTTTCACATAACTCAATTTAGGCACGCAGGCCAAAAAATTTACAGAATTCACCAAGCATGGAGTAAATATTTTTATATAAATTTGATTAACACTTATTGCTGCATGAAGGAAGTATATAAAGGGATCCTAATTTTCAATATAAATACCAATGACTGATTGTGGTAAGCCATTACCCAAGTTTCAGAGACCCCTTGACTATCAGCACCAAATATTTGTGTATGTTACCCAAAGCTAAATAATGGAAAGGGATGAACTAAGAATGCCTGGGAATGGAGCGGCGAGTAACGAAGCCTTCATTCTCTGCTCTCCTTCATCGTTCTGATTCCTGTACATTCGTCGTCGGATGGATTCCGACTGCGCAGTGCGAACCATTTCCTCTGTATGAAGGGACGGGGTTTTGTGAGAACTGAGAAGACATGGGTTTTGGACTACAAAGTTTCCATGTGTGGTTTAGGCCCAAAATCATACTGGGACTGAACTAAGAAATTAGGCCCATTCATTTGTTAGGATGCTATCGTTTTGCTTTAGGAGATCGAACTAGGCCCAATGCAGATTGATCTCAGGGTGGCAACAAAAGCTCGTAATTCGTGCCTCCTTTGTGACTCGCTTGCTCATTACTGGACCAAGCTGCTAATGAATCAGATCATTAGTGGTTCATTTCAGATTAAATGAGTTCAAACTGGAATCTAGTTCGGCTAGATCTGAATTAGTAAATTTGTATGAATTTTTGTGCATTTTATGCTGTCTAACTCAGTCCAGCTCGATCTAAAAAATTTGTAAAATTAATTTTCTTTTTAAAATAAGGTTCAATTAGATCCAACAAGCTAGTTCATTCCAACTTGCTTGGTTAATAAACGAACCGATTATGAGCTAGACTCATCTCGTTGCGAATTCAAATCCAGTGAAGTAACTCAATTTTTGAGTTTTAGATCAGGATCATCCGATTCGAATCCACGACAATCCATCCCGGAATGAAGCACACACATCCCGACAATAGATTCGAATCCCGAGATGATCCCGAGCGACGGATTCGAATCGGACGATCCCGATCCAAAATCCAAAAATTGAGTTACTTTATGGGATCCGGACCCTCTCGTTGCCACCCCTTCTCAGCTTGCCGTGATTTTTATTTTTACCCAAAAAAAAAATATTTTAATAAAAATAACCAGGTTTTTAAAATATTTTTATTTTTACCCAAACCGCTAGGATTCCTAGCGTTCCGAATTTTTAATTCCGAACGCTAGGAAATCTAGCGTTCTGAATTTTTAATTCGGAACGCTAGGAATCCTAGCGTTCCGAATCTCTGTTTTTTTTTTTAAAACTTATATAACTGCTGCGTGGAGAGAGAAGAAGTGAAAAAAAAAAAGAAGGAAGAGGGAGAGGAAGGAAGAGGAAGAGGGAGAGGAAGGGAGGGGAGCTGAAGGAAGAGGAGGAGGAGGAGACGGAGAAGTCGTTAGGTAATTTTTTTTACATACGTATTTACTGTTAATTACATACGTATTTACTGTTAATACATACGTATTTACTGTACAATACTGTTCACATACGTATTTACTGTACAATACTGTTCACATACGTATTTACTGTTCACATACTGTACAATACTGTTCACATACGTATTTACTGTTCACATACATATTTACTGTTAATACATACGTATTTACTGTACAATACTGCTCACATACGTATTTACTGTTCACATTTACTGTTCACATACGTATTTACTGTTCACATTTACTGTTCACATACGTATTTACTGTTCACTACTGTTCATATACGACTATTCACAACTATTCACAATTGAAATCAGTAAACTGACCAAATATTTGTTATTTATGAATGTAGTTTATTGGCCATGTCTATTGCAATTTCAATACATTTTGGAGGAAAGTTCATAACTGACCAGTATGGCTTACGTTACTCCAAGCCTGCAGCAAATACGTATTGGGTTGATGAAAATTTCTCATTTGAGCAGTTGCAATCGCTTATTTATGAAGCGAGCGGCTACAATAGGAATCGTTGCCAATTACAAATTCAGGCCCGAATGGTCCACGCAGGAAAGTATGTCAAAATCACACTGGGAGATAACGGGGCATTGAGAGGTCTAATAGCGCAGGTTTTGAGGTCTGGCGAATCATTATTGGAAGTTTTTGCACGCAGAATTCGCGAAGAGTCAGGGGCCGGAAGTTCAGGCCAAAATTCGGCTGCCCAACATTATCAAGAAGATAATGAACCACACACTCCTTTTATCGTAATGCCTGTAGCAGAACCGGAACCAGAAATATACAATAATTCACCCCAATCTCCAGCTTTTATCCCACCTATATCCATGTATGACGGTCCTTCATCCTTACCTGGGCCTGAACCAAATCCTCACCCCAGACCGCCACCGGTACAGGAAGATCCAAACGAGTCGGAATTTGAATTTATAAACGAGATACCGGAGGAGAATCTGCAAACTGGGGATGAATTGGGGGAAGAAGAATGTGACATTAATGATGAAGGAGATGAAGAAGATGAAGAAGATGAAGAAGAATAATACACACAGCCCACTGTGAGGCAGAATAGAGAGAATATGCCGTTGGGTGGCCGCTCTGAGACTCACCCTTTTGTAAACTTCAATGACACATCTGCTTTCCGAGAAGCAGATATTTCTTACTATGGTCGTCGGGTTGAGTACAGGAGTGAGCTCGCAGGTGGTCTCCTAGGTGGTCCCCTAGCCATCCTGCGTTAAAAAAAAGGTTAAACATGCTACAATTGGCTAAAATATGCTAATTGCGGTAAAAATATGCTAAAAATACGCTAATATGCAAAAAGATGACTACAGAGTTGATGCTAAAATACGCTAATACGCTAATATGCAAAAATACGCTAATACGCTAATATTTTTATAAATTTGTATTTTTTTTAAAGATAAGGTTTCCATTAGAAATGTATGAAATCAATTAATGCAAACTAATTTCATTTCATACAAATTAATGCAAAATAAACTTTCAAATATACAACCAGCAAAAATAACTCATTTATTTGTTGCGAGTATAATTTGTTTAATCACACAAATTTGATGATACATATAGACGAGAACAAATTGTTGCGAGTATATTTCATTTTAAAGGAAATCAATTCTTGAATTAATAAATCTATATTAATTGATTTTTAATGAAATAATAAATATATCCAATTTTACCGATTAAAAATCCAAAGTACAACCTTACTATTAAATATCCCTATTATTCTAATAAAGGAAAGCCTCCAATATCTTCTCAAATTCTCCATTTCTTTCAAATAGAATCAAATCAATATTATTCAAAAAAAATAAAGTAACATGAAAGCAACTTGATCGAATTTAATATTTAAGTAAATAAATTTTGAGTTTTATCAATTATTGTTTCTTTTGCTACTCTAATCAACTAATAAAATATATTATATTTGTGAATTATGAAGATTATGAACAACATATATATTTGTAAATATTTTAATTGTTTATTCTCGTGTTTAGTGAAGACGCACCAATTGAAAGTAATTATAGAAAATGTATTCAAATTTTGTTATTCAACAATGTCAATTACTTCTCTTGACATCTAATTAACGATAAACTAATTCAATTAATCTAAAATCTAATGTACGCATATAATTTTGTGTCTAGAAAGAATTAAAATTAAAAAAAAAAACGTACGTGACCATTATAGTTATTTGTAGGTAATGATACGGGGATGATGAGGAATGATAACACTAATAGATTAAATTTTAACTAAGACAAAATTGAGCTTTATTTTAATTTATGTGTTTCCTAAGTTTAGACTTTAAAAATATAATTATTTGCATGTTTTCTATTTTGAATCCAGTCCGTTTCATTAAGAGAATATACAATTCTAACTTTATTTTAACTAAGCAAATTAATATGCAATTCTAACTTCTTTGAATCACTAATATGTAAAGAATCCTTTATACATAAATTAATATAACAAGAATGAATTAATCTAAAATATTTATAAAACATAAGTGAACACATAAACGAATTAATCCCAATTGACATGTAAATTGCATGAAAACAAAAATAACTTAATATAACTTAAATTTGCATGCCACATAAATTAATAATTTAAACACAAGCAAACAAACAAAATTATAAATGCAATTACAATATAGCAAAATAAACTAATAATCCAATCTAAATTAGATCAATATATATTTGGCAGGCATATACACAGAAAATCCAATCTAAATTACAATTTAAATTACAATAGGAAAATAAACTAATAATCCAATCTAAATCCAATCTAAATTACAATCTAAATTTTTTTTTTTTTTTTGCATGTTTCAAGCCCGTAGGCAGTACACAAAAATTCCCCCAATTTAAATTAGACCAATCTAAACTAATAATCCAATCTAAATTACAATATAATCCAATCTAAATTAGACCAATCTAAATTACACAGAAAACAGCAGATTTAATTTCCAATCTTATAGATGAATTACACAGACCAATCTAAATTACAGATTTAATTTCCAATCTTATAGATTTAATTTCCAATCTAAATTACACAGACCAATCTAAATTAATCCAATCTTATAGATGAATTCAGATCCTCCCCTTATAGATGAATTCAGAATAATAGCAGATTTAATTTCCATGACTCATATAGATGAATTCAGATCCTCCCCGGTAATGTAATAAGAAATCTTTTAGAATTACTAGATCTGGACCGTTTTTTTAACTTGGCACGAATCTCAAAGCCCAATAAAAATGCCCCTGCGCGAAAATTTAAGTACAAATTGAGAAATTTACAATGAATCGACGACCGGAGGTGAAGAGGCGGAGGGACGGCTAGGCGGAGTGGCGGCGAGGCGGAGGGGCGGAGGCGCGCAGCCTTCTCTTCTTTTTTCCTTTTTTCTGGCGGAGAGGTGACACGGATCTGGCGGAGAGGCGGAGGGGCGGAGGCTGCGGCAGCCTTCTTTTTCCCTTTTTTCCTTTTTTCCTTCTCTCCAGCGCACCTCCTTTCTTTTCTTTTTTTGGTTTTGTTTTTGGCGGAGAAGAGACACAGAGAAGGAGGCGGAGAAGAGACACAGAGAAGGAGAAAGAAAGTCACGGGTGCGGGTTAGGTCCGAATTAAAATTTCCGAACGCTAGGAATCCTAGAATTTTTAATTCGGACCGCTAGGAATCCTAGCGGTCCGAATTTTTAATTCGTAACGCTAGAAATCCTAGCAGTTTGGGTAAAAATAAAAATATTTTCTAAACCTGGTTATTTATATTAAAATATATTTTTTTTTGGGTAAAAATAAAAATGACGGCTCAGCTTGCTTTGTTTGGGTTACAGGTACAAAATCCGAATCCAATTGGCCACTACAATACCTACCGCAAGCAATCCAAACTGAAACAGATAAATACAATAAAATTTTCAAACAAAAACCAGAATGACCGACTAAACAAACAGGCCGTAATATTTTAGTGCAGTATATTGAACTGACTAAACTCGATCGACGCACCGAAAAATGGAATTCATATCACCGACGGTACCGTAAAAGGGAATCTTTTACAATTACTTGATCTGGACCGTTCTTTTTAAAATGGCACGAATCTCGAAGCCCAACAATATTGCCCCGTGCGCTAGCCCGAATCCCAAACCGGCTGAGAGTTAATCTCAAACCGTAAATAGCTAACTGTAAAAGGGAATCTTTTACGGTACCGTCGAGGATATGGATTCCCGAAAAATGTCGATCAGTGTAAACGCAATTACGCTCAAAATATCAAAAGCGCAACTGTCCCAGGCTCCCAGCCACGCGGAAAGTTTCCTTCGCCTTTGATTTGACGTGTTTGTCTTACGGAGACTTCCGTATTTTTAATTGTTACGGTAACGGACTTTTAAAATGACGAAAAAAGGACCAGCGTTTTAGTTTGGTCCATTGACAGGTTTTGCTAGGTCAAATTTTCAACCAAAATTTTTCCAGTCTTCCATACAAATACATCACACATGTTGTGGTTTTTTTTTTTTGTGATATTTGACCTTCTTAATTCTGACAAACGCCATTTTATGAATTGCATGTCCATTTCGTGACAAGTAGTCCCTTGTCTAGATTTACTTGGTTTTGATTAGCACAGTAAACTTTTGTATGTTTTTCAAATTTTAAGATAAATAAACATAATAATTATGATTATCTTATAAAAAAAATATATTTAAATTAAGTTATCATAACGAAATATATCATTTTTTTCTTTAACATTTTTTTAATTCCATTTCTTATTTATTGGTATGGCAAAATGCTTTTTTTGTTTTTCCTAGAAATAAGATTATAATCAGCTGATATAAGTATAACTCTTACTTTTTATATATTATCATCTTGTTTAATTGTGAGTTAAAAGTTAAGGCAGAATAAGTTGCTTACTCAAAATTAAGATGATTTAGGTTATTCTAGTTTGGTAATGTTTAAAGTTAAGTCATTATTTAAACTATTATTGTTTGGTTAGAGCTTGTTACTTAAGTTGTGGCTTAAAAGATTATTGAATTGTATATCGTTGCATTCAATATGATAATTTGATTAATACGATTTTTTTTTAAGAAATAATACGGTTTATTTTTATAGTTAGCAAAATTTTATTGTTATTTGGTCCATTATATTTTCGCATTTGATGACAACAACAACAATGATAATGATAATAATGATGATGACGCTAATAACAATAATAACGTGAAATAAGTTAACACATCTCTCTAAATGAATTAACTTACTCTGTTTTAAATCATTTCTTATTTCAACTTATTCGATCATATTTATCATATTTAGCTCTTCATTCAAAACTAAACTTAAGGTATAGAAACTTTTGTTGAACAACAAATTCGATATTTATAATATTTAAATTTATATCTCACAACTTTTAATTAGAATAACCCTTTCAAAAAAAACTTTTAATTAGAATAACAAAGTTAAAATTTAAGGATATTTAGTGATTGTAAACAGAAGTTGAGGCGGTTTAATTGTTATGTATAAAGTTGAGGCGGCGGTGAGGTAGTTTAATTGTTATGTATATAAAAGTGGAGGCGGCGTTGAGGCGGTTTAATTGTTATGCAATTAAATAGAAGTGGTGTTTGTTTAATTAGAAGCTGATCAAATATATCTGGTCGCAATAATTTGTGGAATGTAAAAAAAGTTACGCGCGATTAAATTTTTGATAGGACACGGTATCATGCATAGTGACAAATGAATTATTTGGATTTGATTCGACGAGGTTAAAATTTCGTGATTCGGAAATAATTTGAATATAATTCGGAATTATCTGGATCAGAGATCTCAGTCCTACAAGGAAGCAAAAAAAAAACAAAAAAAAAATTGTTCTGGGAAAATTTCGGAAAAAATTTGCGAATAATTCGGGAAATTCGGGAAATTCGGGAAAAGTTTCTAAAATTCGCGAATTATTTGAGAATAATTCGGTCAACCGAATAATTTGGCATTTGGTTCGTCATCACCAAAAAACAAATTATTCGCGAATCTTGTGACTATGGTACCATGTGATTCTGTCAGGACTCAGGACACAGTATGATATATGCGCTGTTCATATACGCTGTGGTTATCTTTCGAAAATTTTGAAATTATAAAAGTAGCTTAGCACTTTCTGATTAACATTTAGATATGTTTTTAGCTGTGACCATTTCTCACAATTTTAATTACAGTGCGGTACGTGACACAAGTTACATATGGCAAATCACGACACAATACAAAGTTATCTCCATAATCGTCTCGTGTGAAAAGAAAATTATATAAATAAATAAATAAAGATGACTGAATTTGCAAGAAGTAGAGGTGGTAAAAAAACAAAAGACTAGTCCGATTCAATTCGATTCGTTTTTTTTTAAAAGTGATATTGACTCGAATCCAATTCAATCCGATCCAAGATGATTCAAGATCCAAATCTGATCTAAAAGTTGAACGATTTGAATTCTGACACGATTTTGTCCGACCCAAATCCAACTCTTGAGCCTATAATTCTCCAATGTCAAATGAAACCAGACTTTGCCGGTGCTATGAATATGATTTGGCTCATTTGATAGTATTGATACCACCTCAGAAGTAACATAAAACCCGACCAAGTCCTCTTGATTCAAACCCGACCGAAATCGAACTTTTTGGAAAGTTAAAATCAATCCAAACTCGATTGAACTTGACCCGACCCGTCTAAAACTCAAACATGATTCAAAATTGAACTCAACATGTACCCTTAATTTAAAATAAAATAAGTATATTTGGTGTGTTTAAATTGTAATGAAATAATTAAAATAACACAATTTTTGTGTTACTACGTAGATATTTCTCGTAGCTAATCGGGTAGCGGGAGGTTTGAAAAACATTTGGATGTTGTTTTATATGTCTTTTCTTCTACATTTTGTATTATTTTTCTTATGAAAACAATATGATGGCCTAAGACTAAAGTGGTACCTGTGTTTGCCCTTCTGAAAGAAGAAAACTTTTGCTCCTTTGATCAAAGAGTAAAATCCAATTCCAATTTTTCATGTGCACAAATTCAATGTAAATGATAGGCAACAAACATCCACATATCCCCTTTGAAAAAAATTGATCTTGTTTCAATAAAATTGAAATTCCATGTGGCAGATTTACATAATGTAATTCCCTGACAACTGGTACCTATAGAGTAGGTGGGTCTCATTTGGCAGCCTTATCCCATCGTGTAGACTTAGGTGTAATTGCCATAGAGAATCACAATTCAATAAGAGGTCAAAAAATAAGTTCAGGTCGTTTTCAAATTTTCATACCTATATTTTCCTTCCTTCTTGTCTCCACTTTATTTTTCTCCATTGCCCGGTAACTGGACTCTTCAATTATTTTTAAAATTTGGTATGATAGAATGAGTGCAGATTATCCTTTTATAAATATGAAAGTTTATTAAACTTCAAAGAATGAGTTTTGACATTGTTATTAATGATCCATTAAAATGTAATACGGAAGTAATGGATCTGTCCAGTTTAATCAACTGGACAAGAAGGAACTTGAAAAAAATCTTTCGAGGAAGCAACTTCGTTCCTTCGTCTAGACTTTTTTTCGTGGTGACCTCTGAGTCTCTTACCATTTCTCTTTCACTTGATCAACCATTTTGACTCGCTCACTACTACTCACCTTCCTCTTCCTAACAAAACCAATAATATTCAAATGTTCTTCTCTTTTGACATCTCTTTTGTCTTTTCAAGAATTCCAATATTCTCGCTGAGCTATAAAACACAAGCGTTGCTCTCTCTTTCTCTCCACGCCAAAGCCAAATTAGCAAAGAGCAAAAAAGAAGAAAGAAATAATTAACACCTTATAGGTCTATAACATATATACACCATAACACCAAGGTAAACGAAAAGATGGAGAAAGCATCAATGAGCACATCATACCATTCTGATCTCTCCTCAACAGATTCCATAGTTTTTGTCTTGTACAACATCTTTCTCTGGGTAGCATCCCTCAAATTATCCTTTGGGTTTCTCTGTCTTCTTCATGTGCCCAAATCACAAGCTTGTTTAGAATCTACCTCATCTACTTTCACAAGTACATCCAAAGGTTCAGAACTTGAGCTATCCAGGGAGGATTTAGAGATGGTGATGCAAAAGATGGGCATCTCTGAGGAAATGAAAAGAGAACAGATAAAAGAGAAGATAGCATTTGATGATGTGTTGGATACATTTGAAGAGAAAGAACCAAGCTTGGAAGAGGCAAGGGAAGCATTCTCTGTTTTTGACCGGGATTCTGACGGTTTCATCGACGCCTCGGAGCTTCAGAGAGTTCTCTCTGAGCTTGGATTCAAGGCAGAGGTGGGATTGGATGAGTGTCACGGGATGATTGAGGTTTATGATGAGAACAAGGATGGAAGAATAGATTTCAATGAATTTCTCAAGTTTCTCGAACTCAGCTTTTGCTGATGAATTTTTTTTTTTTTTAAGTTTTTAGTTGTTCATATTTATATACATGTATTTTTTTGTTTATAGTTACAGAGGGAAATCAGAGAATGAGATTTTTGGGAAGTGTAACTTTCTCGATTTACAATCCTTATCTCTTTCATGTAGAAGTAGAACACAAGTGAATTCATGATTCATGAAATTTCTCAAAAGAATCCTTAAGACTGTTTATAATTGGTTGGACAAGAAATTGAAAGTGGTCAAATTATTGCAATATCAATATTCATAGCATCAAATTTATTCATAGCATCAAAAAATTGAAAGTGGCCCTTAAAACCCAGTTAGGCTCGCTAGTAATTTAAACCAAATTTATTCATAGGAATCATAGCATCAAATTGAAAATAAAATTAAAATATAGTACTAAACAATTATTGGCTTTGATGGTTAATTAACATACAAACTGTAAATTAAAATTTTGAATAATATACTACTAATACCAAAAAAATTTAAAATATACCGATAAACAGATGAAGAGATAAGCAAACTGAGTGAGTTGTGGCGAATTACGTACTCTTATCCAAGGTTCTAAATAGCGATTATAGCGCTATAGTTTTTAAGGTCTGAAAAAACTATAGCGCAACTATAGCTAGCTATTTAGAATCATTATAAAAGAAAAGCGGTTAATAGTATTATAGCTTTTGAGGTCCGAAAAAGCTATAGCGCAGCTATTGTATAACTATAACTAGTTATTTAGAACCCTACTCTTATCTGAATTTTACTTTTTTTTTATTTTTTTGAAAGAAAGGCTTGTAGCTCATTTTCATTGCTGAAAATTGTTAAACACTATCTGAATTTTATATAGAAAGAGAAATCTCATCTGAGATAAATGCATTCCAGGTTGCGTTTGAGTTATATTTCGAATTTTTTTGTAATTCAGTATTATTAATTTATTATGTTCTTTAGAATGCTACACATAAAAAATAGAAAACTGGACCTCATAAAACCACACGATAGAGGGGAAAAAGGGAATTCTTTACCGCAGGTAATATTGACAAGTATTAGAGACATCAATACTACAAAATGTTCTATTGGGTCAATACTCAATATTTGATATATAACAAGTGGTCCAAATGAAAAATTAATCATATTTTATCTCAATTTGATAAAAATTAGAGCCGTTGTTTTTTCTTCTCAAAGCTTAAAAAAATGTTAGGGCCCGTTCGGTGGCCTTGAGAGAATGGGTATGAGTGTGGAATTAAGAAAAAGTTGAACTAAATTTTACTGTTGCTGTGGGAAAAAAAAATTCACTCAAGAGTCAATTTTTTTTTCCCACGGCAACAGTGCCGTTGCCGAACGGGCCCTATTCATGTATATTCCCCACATGTGCACTATTGATTACTAATTTCAGAATTGTCAAATTATTAAAAATCTATATTCGTGTATAAAATCAGACAGTTTAGATCATTACTATACCCCTTTGGATACTCTGCTGATACAGACTTCTCTTGCAAGTATGTAACTTTGGTAATTAATTTTAAAAATTCGTATATTCTCGTGGAAAATGTCAAAATTTGGTAATGGAAAATTCAAATTGCTAAACCAGTCTGGTGATGCGTACCTTCTAAAAAAATTCCTGCCAAGAATCCTTTTTTTGTAATATTTAATTTGCATGCAGTTTGTGAAATTTCCCTTTGACCAAAACCTTTCTGAGATATATAGCTTCTTATATTATATTATAAATATGGTACAAGCTTTTGACCCAATCTTAATTCTACACTATATAATATTAGAACTAGCTTGTTTAGTTCATGACTTCATGGTGGAAACCTAGTCAATCAAAGGTCACAATTTTAATACTGTTGCCAAGTCCCTTACTACAGTATTTCTCAGGACACTGACTCGTTCAATTATTTTGTCTAATATGTTTTTACTGTGAACATTAATTTAGGACGGTGCCCACCGTACTAAACTATATAAAAAATGATGTTGTCTCATTGGTTAGAAGCTATAGAGACATTTGAAAGCCCATAAAGGGTGAAGAGGGAGGAGACACATTGACATGCAGTCATGCACTAAGCTGTTCCCATTCCCAAGCGCTGTGTGTAAGCACAGTATATTATCAGAACTGCGAGCCTATATCTCTTGGACAGATTTTACATTGCTCGGCATAATTGCTCCACAATGCATTGTTTAGATATTTTTCTAGATATCTATAAAATTAGAGGTGATGATGTAATAGCCTAATAGGGGATAAGTTTACTCAATATATATAGACGTATCATATGAACGTAATTATTATTGTTTAATATATATTTTGCCTATTTCAGTTGGAAAGTGATATTATTTTTTGCCCATTTTACATGATCCAAGATTATTTTTGAACAACTGAAGTTCTCAAGATAATGGAAAATGAATTAATTTTTGTTGCTTAAAGACATACATATGATTCTTAAACTAATTGCTTTAAGTAGAGTTAGAATATTCATGTGCAATTTAATAGTGTAAATGTCTCTAACAGAATTTAAAACACCATTATTTTTGTTACACACGAACATCGCATGTCATATTCAAGTTCTTGAGGAATAAAACTTTCTATATCATAACTTTGTATAAGACATTAAAAATTATACTAATAAGCATTTCAAAATTGATTGGGGACTTCATTTTTACAATATTCGGATCTTTTACAACTTTTGAAAGTTGCCATTCAATAAATAAATAACTTTGATTTGGTTAAGACATTGTCTTTTATTTGAAAGATTCAGTATAAAAATTATTACCACACTAGAATAATTTGAGATGTTTGATTAATTCTAATCACATGCTATAAGACCATAAATGATTTGGATTAGATTGGATGAAAAAGGAATCCAAATATCTAGCACAGTAATGAATTTACAATTATATAATAATTTGAAGGTTTAAATTAGTGCTTCACATATACCACGGATATATAAAAAATATAATGCAACATTTATAATACAATTACAAATTAAACAATGTTTTTTTTAAACAAATATATAAAAGATCATAAATTTCATGAATAATTTGAGTACAAATCAGCAAATAATGCAGACACTCATCGTAAATTTATGAAAAATATGAGTATCAGATGAATTATTTATAAATTGCCTGTTTAATATGATTAGTTTTCAGAATTTTTTTTATTATGCTCCCTATTGCTTGTGTGCTTTCATGAACAAGAAAAAAAAATCAGCATGCCTTGGAGGTTTAGAAAATTTACAAGTAA